>JAPYZR010004640.1:0-11953 GCA_030522945.1 Trichopria nigra | reverse complement strand
ATCTCACTCTTTTAAAGTGGATTTTCACTCTTTTTGGAGTGAACATACTGTTCACTCCAGGTTTGGAGTGAAAATTTCACTCCAAGAAATTTAGAGAGATCGATGAACGCCGACATATATACTTCATATAAACAACATTTTACATCGCGACAGGTGAAAATGTAAAATATTACTAAAAAGGCCACCTTAAAAAAAACAAAAACAATGCACGAGATGCATTGACCTTAGTGGTACCTCGTGACTGGACCGTTTTCATCTTTGATTCTCCGATCGGTCCTGGTAAAAGCCCCGAAAATGGATCGGAATTCCGGCCTTGGGAAGCCGACGATTCGTTTTTAGTCTCGCCATTCGACACTGGCCGCGTGCGGCTTTTCTTTCGCATGCGCTTGTCGCTCCTGCATACAAGTCCCTTTTACGAGAGTCTGCAAATGACACGACATTGTTTCAAGACAATGGATGCTGTTGCCCGTGTCCGTATATATACACGACAAACTCTGCCGTGAGCTGCTGCAATGCCGTCCGTGCGTTCTCTCGCGTTTTCACCCCTATCGCCTTTGATCGCCGATCAAAAACAAGAACGCTATCCCCGTCACCATTGCGATCCGATCTGCACGCCCTTACTGATTGACCGTTAACTACGGCTGGGAGAGATAACGAGATTGCGTCCCTTCTTTATAACGCACTTCACTCCGAATGCGATACAATGAATGAGAAATGAGCGCACGCCTTGGGAAATAATCTTTTACGGTTTTTCTCTCACTTTATATCGGGGTAGCGCACTAAAACAGAGAAGCTCGTAACCATCCGTATACGAGGGAATTTCATGGTGTTCCAGACAAATTTTAATGATTTTTATGCGATTCTTAGGAGAAAAACGTGAATACGAAGAGTTGCCAACCTTAAAGGATGCGAATGAAATTGGCAAATTAATCATTTGACTCTTTAGTTCAATTAGGGTTGTTTTCTAAATTCTACTTGTTTAAATCCATCAAGTTTTCAAAACTTTATCTTCAAACGACCTAATAAAGATGATATATATATATATGAAAAACACAGACATGGATGCCCGTCTCAATTCATTTTAAACCAGGATGTCTTGCAGGAACTTGTGCTTGGATTTCCACATAAATTTCTATTGCAATTCCAGTACTCTAATCCAACTGGATTTCCTCGTCCATTGGACGTTCCAACTTAGATCAGAAACGGGTTTAAACTTTTGTTTTCGTTTGGAAAAAAAAGAAGATGATTAAATAAACCAGCCAGATCCGTTTGGATAGGTCTGTCCGGTCTGCTTAGATGGAATTCTCTTCCGTCCATATGTAAAATTTCAGTTAAAACTCGAAGTTCAGAGGTATACGTCTACATACAAGTTTCTGAGAGAATTTATATGGGAGGTGGAAATCCAGAAGAAAAATTTAAACAAAAAATAAAAGGAAAAATCCAGATGGACATACAGTTGGATATCCAGATGGATATACTACTGGACGTCTAGGTGGAAAATCAGGTGGTGGAATTTTCGGTAAAAATTCAAAACCAACGTTTCATCGTGGATATCCAAAAGAAAATCTCTATGAAAATTTAGAAGTGGAAAACGATGACATTCTTGACGAATAGTAAACATTGATGATGTACAGACAAATCCAAGAAACTTTTAATTTTCAATCTCTAAATTAAGATTTTTGAACAAATCATTGTAATAAGAAAAAAAAGCAAAAAAAATAAAGATACAATTTCCCTCAGTTATTATGTATTAAAAAAATGAAACAAGATCGTGGTTTTCATTATCTGGTTACGTGTACGTTTCGTTACTTCTACAAATTTTTAACGTCTTCCCTGAATTTCAAGATTGTTTGACTATATTTTTGATAATTTTAAGCGAATATGTATTAATCAAATTATAATTCATGATTAAACCGAAAATGGGTTTCGATAGTTTCACATTATTTTCCTTGACTTGATCGGTTTCGTCGTTTTCTCAAAATTTCCAACGAATTTATTTCGAATGTAATTTTGCATTCGACGCTCCCTTCAGTAGAGAAATACGACGTATCCTTTGATCGAATGACAGCCGAGTAAGATTCGCTCCATTTTACCTTCTTCATTCGCAAGTGATGTGCAGAAACATCCTTGAAAAGTGAAGAGTCTCATCGTCAAATGGTACTCGTCTCAAGTCGGTCATGTAAGAGTCCTTGGTAAGAGATGCCGTCTTGGCGATTCTGCCCTTTCACCAAAAACTCAGGCGAAATTATGATAATTCTTTTCTTTATCAGAATTTTCCGCGACCATTGAGGTACAGACATTCTACGCTTGAGGGTTATAATAAAAAAAAATTGTATTGCGTAAACTTTTCTTGGTTTTTCTTCGTGTCTATTGTTTTCATAAATTGTTTTAATTTTGTATGGATCAAAAAATATATTGTCTGTTTGATTGTCATCATTTATCTTTGTTTCTTTTTTGTTACACTTATTATATAGAATCTTTTGCCATTCTTGGTGGAATATATTTTTCACCAACTAATTCAAAAAAAGTTAAGTAAATAAATTCATGCGTTTATCCTTATTTCTATTTAATTAAAGTTAATCGCAGTCCTATCTCTGTCTATCAAATTCAGATTTGCGATCCTACCTTAATTAAAATCTAGCTTATTAATTGACGTTTAATTTCACGCAGTAATTAATAGGCGATTTAGGCATACTATATTTACAAAAAAATTAATGAATGCAGCTAGTGCATATATTTAACATGAAACGCAAGCTTATGCACGTATATATTTCATATATTATATTTAACAAACAAAAACAACATATTAAAGTGGATATTAAATTACTGTAAGTGAATATAAAAATTTGTTGCAATTTTATACTGTTCATTTTGATTTTGTAAATTAACAAACGTGTTTTTGTTTTGTGTTTTAGGTGAGTGTTCAACTCTACTTTGTCATAATTTGATCGTGAAGTGGTAAGAACAACAATATAGGATAATAATTTATATAAGCAATTATTATAAAATTGTCATTAATATTTTTTCTTCGTTCATTTTAATATGTACATGCATATTTTGTTGATCTCGATATAACGACGATGAAGTCAGTAATTTTAAATATAATTTATTGTATTATAGCGTCAATTATACTTGAATGTCGTTCATTTTAATTAATTATTATTTGTAATTCATTCGTTAATTCTTTTCTAATTTAAGATCCGCTTTTTCCATTTTACTTCAAAATTTAGGATAAAAGCATACTATATATTAACGAAAAAAAAAATAAAAACTTTAATAAGGAATATATATATATATAACAATAAAATAGAATATATATTGTATATGAATATATTGTACAACAATGTAATATAAAATACTTCTAAAAATAAAAAATGAAAAAAATCGTACTTCTCACATATTGCCGCTACTTTCACTGAAATAATTATGTTTGCTTTTAATTCAATCCATCCTTGGGGCTGGTAATTAAGTAATTTTTGCCTTTACTATTCTTTCCATCGATTTTCTCCATTAAAGTTGTAATATAATCGTTCGTTACTAATGCACTTGTGCAATTTCAGAAATCAAAGTGAAAAAAGCCGTTATTGAGGTAGTAAAAATTGTTTTTTTATCACTTTAAACGTAGAGGCAGAGATGGTGGAATGTCTTGAAAAATGTTTTGAAATATTTTTACTTTACATTGTTCGAAATATTTTCGATTTATATTGTTTTTTCCTATAGGGAAAAATTATTAAACAATCGTTTATTTAACAATTGTTTTTTTTTTAACATGGCTTATGACAATTAGTATTCTAAGTCGACCATATCAGAACCGCGTTTCGTTGCTAGTGACTGCGTGCTTCATTATTCACTCCTCCAGACGTCCCTAGTTTCAAGTTTTCTAACTGGAATATTTATAAAATTCCTTATTTATGACATGCTTACTCAGTTTTGCAAAGTTACCATCAGTACTTAAAATTAAACAAAATACCTAACATTTACACAATTGTTACTTGTTACTTGTTACGTAAATGTTACGTAGTTGTTACATAATTGTGACATAATTGCCAGAATTCTGCTTACTGGGATATTATATATAGATAAAAAATATTATAAAATAATTTCAGTAAGTTCCAGATTATTTAACGAAGAAAAACCAGATTTAAGCCTTTCAGTAATAACCTACCATATGTTAGTCTTGATGGTCGGCGATTTCAGGACTTGACTATACGTAATTTATCAGACCGCAAACTTATCGCTGCATTATGGATTCATATAAAAAATATATGTCGTGTTAATTGGACAAATAAGTATATAATTGTATGCATCATCCGGTTCAATGAGTCACTTGGGATATTTCAATGAAAATAGCCACTATAGATGGGTGAGCTCGTTACGGGTAATGCTCGTTGGTCGTTGGGTATAAATAGGTTCCGTCAATTTTGGCTATCGGGCATCGAGGCCTGTGATCTGGGCAGTAGAACTTCCAATACCGGATTCCTGAAGGATAATCCCGTAAGCACCTCGTCTGTAAAAGACCCTCGGGTCGAAAGAGATTTTATGGAAAAAGAGACTTTCCGCAAGAACCGGGGATATATGGGTATGAGGGAGAGCTTTGGACCTAAATAAGGAAAAACAAGAGAGAATTCGCTCGATACGCTATTTGAACACGTGTTACATTCGCCCCGAGATTTTCGAAATGTAATTTCGTGCATGACTTCGTGTATGCTCGGAATAAAAATGAATAAGGTAACAGTATCGTTGGATGATAAGTATTTATAACATTTCTTCCCTCCGGATAATAATACCGCAGTGCCACTGGGCTGTTGGATGAAATAAGCTTTTAAATTGAATTTTGTGTATACCTTGAGTGTTTTTATTTTATTCTATATTTTTTTTTTTCAAAGACAATCTAGAAAGCGATCGACAGTTTGACGGAGTTTCAATGTTTCATAATTATGCAAAATCGTAAACGTTCGTGATTTGATCATAAACGATCATTAAAGATCGACATATTATATAATCATGGCAGATCATGAATTATCATATATATGTCCGATCATGAAAGATCATTTGTATTTGTTGTTCCAAAAATATGCATTCTTTTCCGAGATATGCAGGTTTCGAAATGGCGGATGAATGGATTATTTGTTTTCGATTTATGAAGAGTTTTCAGAAAATATTATTTATTAGGATTTTTGAGGTAATAGCAGTTCGCCATCACCCTCACAGACAAAAATACGCTTGGTGTCCGAAATGACACCCAAAATTGGGTGTAAATCTGAGTTTTTTAGTGTTTTACACCCACTTGATGAGTGTCATTTCGGAACCATCATCAGACAATATTTTTTGGCGTACTTTTCCGTAAGTGGATTCTGACGGCAGATTTGCAAAATTCAAAATTGTGGATTAAAATGTGGCGGACATTTTCGGTATTTTTATTTATTTTCTTGAAAAAGTGACGTTATACGATTTTCATTTTGTTAAACGATCAATTAATATAATGAATTTTAAACAGTAATTGCAAAATTCAAAATTGTCGATACTGCGTGTATTCTCTAATTAAGTTATTGGTGATGATTGAAAATGCAAAAAGAGGCCATGGTCGAAGTATAAACAGTGAAAGTAACGGCAATTTTTTTCTCAAGTTTTTGATTTGCAGATTGTGAATTATGGATTAGGACCAATATCTTTTAGTACAAGAACTTATGGTCGTAAAATGGACATAAAATGGACGTACGTCACACGTCCGTTTATGTACGTACTTTTGTACTTCTGAATATGTACGTACATTGGACGTCCTGTTATGTCCACTTTTCGTACATGAACTTATGGTCGTAAAATGGAAGTAAAATGTACGTACATTGGACGTCCGTTTATGTACGTTCTTTGTACTTCTGAATGTGTACGTCCATAGGTCGTCCTGTTATGTCCACTTTTCGCACATGAACTTACAATCGTAAAATGAACGTAAACTGGATGTACATTGGACAGGACGTCCTTTATTTACGTCCATTATTCGTCCCGGGACGTATGGACGTAAGATGGACGTAAGATATACGTCTATTGGGCGTCCTGTGCTGATTGGTTATGGCAGTTAGACTGTCTTCCGAGTGTACAAAACAAATTAAAGGCAAATGCATGTCATTGTGTCGCTATATATAGACGTATAATTTCCAGGTTAAAATTATAAAATCATAAAAAATGATTATACTATATCGTCATATTAGTATATACGGAACCGCTATACCAAAATGAGGCGAGATTAAAAAAAAAAACCCGCAAAAATTCCGTCCGCACAGACACAATTGTTTAAAAATGCTCTATGCGCGCCTAGAATGGCGTACGTTTTTTATTAGGAAACACGACGACAGAAAGTGCTCTCAACCCGGAAGTACTTGACCGAGTCAACGACTCGAGTCGCGACTACGAACTGCCAACTTTACGGATTCCCGCAAGGATTTTCGGTCGTGAATTCGAGGACACCGCGTATATACGCGTATAAGAATATACAGTGTTGCAGGAGGAGCTTTCGCGATAAAGGATTGACCCAGATCCGAGTAGAAGACGCGCGCGGTCCGTGCATCAGAGAGGGACAGAAACAAGAGACGGAGGAGGAAAAGGAAGTGTACTCGGAGCTTCCGAGCATGCAACTTATATAATACTTTGTACTCAGAGATATAGGAAAATGCACGCCGGCCAGTAGTACAGTATGGTGACGCACCTTACGCGCCGACATCACCCCCTATCTGACCCGTTCGCGTCGTCGTCTTTCTTTCATGCGTTTTGACCCCCCACCCCCCACCCCGCGTGGGTTCTCCCCCATTTCCGCCCCATGTGCAACACTGCCCCTCGCCCCCGCCCCCAGGTGCCACCCACGTTTCACTTCGCGCGACCCCCGTCGACCTTTCTTTCCAGCTTCCACCGACTCGGTGGAGGATCTGCAGACTTTGGTAGCTATACAAGTTTTATGAGAGGGAAGAGAGCACCTCGCCGTGTTCTTTTTTCACCTCTCGTTTGCTCCCTCTTGCACTCTTTCTCCGTCCTTCGTCATCCGTTCTTTGTCTCTTCGAGCGCGAGGCAATGGAAGGGCTTTCAACTTTAGTTGATCTTTTCTCCGGATTTTCTTCCTCCGCGACTCGGGCCGTGTTGCAGCGAGCTTAGTGCGAAATATACCTACCGAGTTTTCCCTTCGCAATTTCAACCCATTTCCATATCCATTTACAATGGGATTTCCCGTGCCTATGCTTTTCGTCAAACTTAAGTGGTGGGTTTTAATTCAGGGGATTTTGATGTAGTGGAGTGAACTTCGCGGTATAGAGGTAAGTGCAACATTCGAGAGAGTGTACAGGCGAGAACCTCTATACTGGTACCAGACGGAGATATACTCGAATTTATTCTCTCGAAATTTCGCGGAGCGAAAATTTCCGCTTCCTGCTCGAACGGAGTGAGTGGTGACACTTTTCCATCGAGTATCATTTTTTTTTTTTTTTTACACGTATATATATTGAAGCGAGTTTGTCACTTTTATTTCGAGCTTTTCACCCCTCGTTCTTACGGTTGCTGAAAAGTTCTCATCTTGGCGTAACTGGGTTAGGTCTTTTGTCTCAAAAGTCACTTTCAAGAAGCGGAGGCATCTTTTTTGTGAGTAATTTTGATAACGTCACGTTACAGAATTAGTTTTTGCTTTTAATGCTTGTTTACTGTTGCGATACTTTTGGCAAATGAGATATTGTCGTTGGATCATTTGCGTTTTTTTTTTTCACTTTAAGAATTTAGTTCTTTTCAGAGTATCACGAATAATGCAGAATTTTAATCTCACGAAAGAATTCGTCGAAAAATATAAATGACAAAGAATTTTTTTGCCACGAACAGTAACCATGAGGTCTGTGGCATAATAATAAAAACATAAGAGCGACAACGTTGTTTCCGGTATTTTTGTTAACGTGTTCTTGCAATATGTAGTGTCTATATAAAAACTTTTTTTTTTTTACAAATGTACGTAATGCCAAATTTTCCAGACTTTGAAATTTGCATTTTTTAACTCGTTAGAATTGATATTTTAACCAATATTTGGTGTGTAATATAAAAGTCAATTTTGATGAGTAAATATAGATATGTTTTTTTTTTTTTAAGGTGAAGTGAATATATCGAGTTGATAAATCGATAAATATATGACGGACTTTTGCCCTACCAATACTTAATGCGATAAAGTCATTGCCCATAAATCAATTGGAAATTTATTTTTCTTTCCTTGAAAACGAATTAAGAACAAAATTTGAAAATTAGACGTTAGTTACCAGAAACATCTGAAAAAAAAAACGAGGGAAGAACGTCAGCATTACGACCCGCGATCTTTGGAACTAAATTTTGACCTTTCAAAATTAAAATTTTTTTACTTTCATCAACAAAATCATTCAAATTAGAAATAAAAAAGAAACTAATTTAAAAGAGTAAAAACATTTTTAAAGTATTTTGATTTCGTTGTACAGAATTAATTGCTGAATGGATCAACAACGTTCAAAATGTTACAAATTTTTATTTAATTTTGTATTTTTTGTCGAGATGAAATTAAAAGTTGATTTTTTGCACTGTGCGACAAATTAGAACTCATAGGTTTACATTTATGTACAATAATTTCAATACAATTATATAATGTAATAATATAATATCATAATAATTTCTTTTATTATAGAAATAATGATTTCAGATTAACAATTTTTTTTTTCTATAATATATATTTTATATATTTTATATATAAAAAAAATATATATATATAATATATATTTTATATATATATAAAATAATTCTATAAATAATAAAGTGTTATTTTGAATTTTGGACAATATTTTTTAAAATTTCTGAATATATAATTGAATTTTCATTGTAGGAAATTTTAAAAGTCAAAATGTCGGACCCCATATATAGGATTTCTTTGAAATTTAAAAAAAAACAAAATTATTCGACAAATTTTCATACAAAACATAATATTACGAAGGAATTTCTGCTTAATCACGTTAACATTTCTTAAGGAATTCAGTTTCTAAACGAAATTCGAGTCATGTGCTAAAAGTCAATATGGAGGACTAAAAGAGAACGCAAACTATGTTTATACATATACATCTTTGCTCAAAAAATGCGAGTACTTCTACATTGAAGTCGGATGCAGGTACAAGAGTCGTCTGATGAGGTGCAAATACACTACGGAGATATTTTGGTATAGCAATAAACAAGATAAATAATTTAATTGAAAAATTCTCTCGCGAAAGAAGAAGTATTATTTTCTTGTGTTTAATTATTACAAGTCTAAATATGCACTTTCGGTTACACATATATATTCGAGAAATTGTATTTTTTTTTTTTAATTTGCTCGACCAATTTACGCTCGGGTTTTAAAAATAATATTTGTTTTGGCTTTATTTTCGGCGACCCTAAAAATCGGCGTGACACCGTAGTCAAATATTGATCGTGTTTTTTACGCATGAATTTACCGACAAATTACTTCTATTACATAGAGAGTATCCGAATATTTATTCGATGTAGGTATATTTGTGATTCATTATCATAAAAGTAATGAAGTTATAGATTACAATGACTTAATTAAGTAATTATTCTTTCCTTAATTATATAATTAAAATATTTAAAAGTGCATTCTTTTTAGTTTATGGCCTAAATAAGATATAAATAAGTGTAAGTATATATATAATTAAAATTTGTAATAATATAAATAGGATTAACTTTAATTCATAATTCTGTATCTAAAAATATGGTCGATGTCCATCCAACTGCCTATAATTATCGGTAATTAAATTTTAATAAAATATTAATTAATGAAGTACAATTAAAGCGAACAGTAAATGAAGTAAATTGACGTCATATGATATTTTCAAATTTTGGAAAACAGCCTAAAAAAATTATATATTAAAATAGTGCGTAATATCATGCGGCATTATTAAAATAATTAATCAATTTCAATGATGCGACATGTTCTTTTAAAAGTGGAAAAAAAATTCAATAAATCTGTAAATACTTTAGTTTAGTTTGGTGAAGTTTACATATTGAATTTTTGAAAATGTATTATTTAATAACACATCTGTAATTAGTTTCATAATTAATAATCAAAGTTCACATATATGTGCTACATTAATTAAATTCCAAAAATAACAATAATAATTTCGTAACGGTTACGCCAAAACCTACAATATTAGAATTGAATGGGTTTGCCTCTGTTTCACATCGAAAACTTGTACAGGCGGAAAAATAAACTTACTTCAACTTGAATAATTTGCGAGATTCATGCGCATTATTTTGCCACTACTGCAATTGGAATTTAGAGAAACCAGGCATTCGTAAGTTGAAGTTTACGCCTGTAAAGTCAAAGTTTTAACACCGCAGCGTCCGTATCGGAAAACAATGGATGCACGTTTTCTTTGTTGCAATTGGAACTTCCATATTTATTACACGGTATGCATATTTGCAAAGGAATGAATTTGAAAATATCCGCTTTGAACGTACATTTTCACAACTATATCCTTTGCGGAATGCTGCCCTAATTTTAAAATGTAACTTTAAACCAGACATTTTAATCACTTTTTAATTATTATAAATAGAATATCAGATTTATTTATTTATATTTATATTTATGTAGTTGTTATTTATTATATTATATAGGTATTTATAATAATAATAATAATAATAATAATAATAATAATAATAATAATAATAATAATATTATATTATATATAATATTATATATATAATAAATTAAAATAAAATAATAATTTATTTTAATTTAGTATATATTTTTTTCATATATATATATATATATTATTAATGTTTTTTTGTTTATTTGTATTTATATTTCATTCTTGTTGTGTAAGGGCTTGTCCCGTTTATACTGTAAAATAAAAATAAAATAATAATAATAATGACGATGATTATTATTATTATTTTTATTCAAGAATTAGATTTCTTATTATTTCATTTGTGAAGATTTCAAAATTAATGTTTTCGACATTTTACACAAAAGTGAAGAAAAATTCTACAGGAAATGTAAAAAAAAAAGATTAGGCAGAAATAATAATTGTAAATTATACACCAAGGGATAGAAGAAGGACTTTTCGGAAACTAGTTGCATGGTGTGGCACGCGCTGAGAAAATTAAGTAGAAAAGATGTACTCGCAGTCGATAATATTGTGGTATTTTTGTTTGAAAAATCAGTCAATTAAATATATATACGGGTTTCATCGAAATGTCGAAAATTTAATTCATATACGCGTAAATATCTCTAAAACGTTTATTCCCATGGAATTTTATGTTATGAATGCCAATGTTCAAATTGTATATATTTAAATGTTTCAATCGCTTTCATTACAAATCGTAAAAATCTAGTGATAATAATTGTTTCAAATATATTACTTTTGGAAATTCGACCTGTTACTCGTAATAAATAAAACCCATGGTCTCGGCGATCTCGATACGTAAATTCATGAAGTTTTGCCATAATATTGCTACATGCACATATGCAGTAATAATATACGAAATGCACAATCCCTAAAATCATTGAATATTTTTAAATAAATATTGATTCAGTATAATATAACGCAAACATCCAATACTGTTGAACGTTCTCACTGATCGATGTTACTGTAAATTTTATTTGAAATACTCATCCGTTACATATAGTAATCCATCCGAGGTTTTAACGTAATAATTATATACTTATTTCATTTATGAAAATTTTATACGTAAATTTGTATATTCATAAAATAAATTCATATTCATAATAATAACATTCGGGAAAATGTTTACACTTTTTATATTTAAGTCCTTTTGATTTGCAGTCGCAGTGAATGATATTTCCATATAATGTATGTATATCCCTGGTAGAAATTGCAGCCATTTATTGGACATTTATTGTCCAATATTTTTGTAAGATGCCTAAGAAATAGATAATGAAATTGGACAATTTATG
>JAPYZR010004639.1:0-21368 GCA_030522945.1 Trichopria nigra | reverse complement strand
GATTTTTTACATTCAGCGCTTATGGTCTTTTCTGTCTATAGTGTCGCAGCCTTTTTCGTATAGGTTGCGTACTCTGATCGCTTATTTTTTTTTTTTTTTTGTTGGTTGGGTACTTTTTCCGCCCCCCCTTCCGCGGCCTCGACTGCTTTTTTTTTTTCTTTCTTTTTTTTTTTTGCGCCGGGCTCTTTTTTTTTTTTTTTTTTTTTTCCTTTAGGATATCCATTAGCTTTTGAGTAGGCTGAAGATTAAAAGCGAGAGTGCTGATGTAGTATTCGATTTCCGGTCAGTAACGAATGTTTTCCAAATGGCGCTGCAGTGTGTACAGGAAAGAAAATTACGAGTTGTAATCATTGGAAATTCGTACCGATAATTATCGAGTTTTATTAACGATGCGCTTTGTCGCTATTATAATAACGTTTCGGTGAAAGTTGCGTGTTTTTTTTTTTCATAAGGGGGAAAATATATCGGTAAAATTTCGAAATACATTTATTTCGGAGTATTTTTTGTTTTTTTACGTACCTCAATATAATTACCATGCATGTGTGCAGATGATGCATTGTAGGGGTACATTCTCCTGATTACACTTAATTGAGCGATAATATTAAACACAGATACGTACTTTGAATTTGTTCACGCGATTCACGCTCAAATGACAAGAAAAACACAATCAAATTTTATCGCCGGCGACGTCGCTCGCATGTTAATATCCCCACACGAATAATTTCGGCGTCAATGTGTGGAACTTAATGAGGATATAATAATATCAATATACAAATTGCAGAAGCGAGCGCGAGCTGTTTAGAATTGTTTTCGTAACGAACGATCGTGTTTTGGAAAATAATAATAAACGAGCCGACATTATACTTTATGCGCGTTTTTCGAATTGCTTTTACAACAATTTTAGAAAACAGAAATGTTTAAAAATTCTCTCTACCGATACATCACCAATCCGTGTCATAAAACACTCGGCGATTCATTAGAATTGTTACGAGCCTAATTTTCATAAATTACAATGTTTCTTCATGAATGGTTTGAGGCAACATTGACAACAATAATAAGCTCAAAAGTTTTAAAATTACAGCTTTATTAAAATTAAAATTAAATAAATTAAAATTATTGTCAGAAATTCCTGATGGCGATAAAACTTGTTTTATTGGTGTTTATAAGCCGCAAACACCACTTAAAGTAAAAGATTTTTATATGATCTATATAAGGAAAGGTGAGTGCAAATATCGTAGATTATATTCATAAAATCGGTAAAATTTCCCTTAAACGGTAAAGAAAAATCTTGTAAAAATAATCCCTTTCACGATGTTCGAGGAAAGGACAGGTATAAGTCAAATAAATAGTATTTCAAATCCTAAATGAAGATCGAAGATTAGGAAAGAAAGAAAACTTATAGGATTTAAAAAGGAGAAAGGATTACCACAATGTTATTAATTTAGTTATTAATTTCCGACCATGTTACCAAATTCGGATTTATTGAGAAAAATGCCCTCTCCAGTACCGTATGACTTCGTCCCACATACCAAAGGGATCAGGAAGTAAAATATATACCTGATGATTTCGATCTATTTTGGTATTTGGGGTTAGCCCGTAATTCTTTTCCGTTTTAAGGCATGTTAATGGTAATGACCGTCACATGCAGTAAATGTGAATTGAGATCTTTTAAGTAAATAAGAGATACAAATGTTATTTTACTTTTACCAGGTAAGCCATTATATGCTTTATGACGGAAAACGAGCATATAGTTAATAATCCGGGCTACTTCGAGGACCGGACAGGTCCGTTATCGGATGAATAGACGTCGTGAAAAGTAGCAATGATGAATAAAAATCGAGAAAATGTCGAGCAATTTTAAACTTTCGATTAAACTTTTGAAACTTATCTTTGAGCTTTTAATATTTTTTTTTTGTTCGTCCTTGGTAAAAGAATTGACATGGCCTCACGAGGGCCAGGCTTCTGGAGTTGTGGCCATGGCAATGACAAATAGTAAATTGTAATTTACTAGCAGAGGAATTTTGTCCGGATTTTCGGTTTTAAAATCTTTATTTCATATTGTATTTACCGAGAGATTTTGTCGATCGGTATTTCTTAAGTTGCGTTTGAATAAATGCCATAAAACTTAAAACTCTTACAATGGGAAATTTAGTTATTTATATATATACATATATATGCCTAAAGTATATAGGGCCATGATAACAATGGATGTACATGATCTAAGTAGAATCTGCTTAGTTTTTATCACAGGAAACACTGCACAGATTAAAAACCGTGAAAAACTGCCCACTCGCTTAATTTATTAACAATATTTATTTGCAGCTCTTGTTCTTATTCATCAGTATTGTCATCACTATCGTCATTATCATTATTATCATAATTATTATTATCGTAGCCATTAATTTTATCACTGCCACTATTTCCAAGGCCAACATTATTAACATTATTGCTACGATTGTCATCATTTTCTCCACTACAATCATCTCCAAATTCTTCATTTCGTTCTCTTTCTTCATATTCTTCTTCTCAGTCTTGACGATTCTCCTTTATTGCCATATAAACATTCATCTCTTTTCTGCTCCTGACATTCTTCGTTGCTAATACGATGGACATTAATCCAAATTGTGTTACCTAATACCTCATATACTTGCGATTTAGCGCATGATTCATATATATTATTATTTTTTTTTCTTTTTTAACTCCGATTTTTTATTTACAATCTCTCTCTGTTTGATTAGAAATACACCAGCGAGCATTCTAATTTATTTTTGTTACATATTTAATACTTAGTTTATACAGAAAAAGAGAAAAAAATAAAAACAAATATAATTTGTTGATTGACATTCGTAGATCATGTATAAGTTGATTGGGATGATTTTGTAGTCTGTTTGTGTATTTTTAATAAATATTCTTTATTTCTTCTTTGACTGATTGCATTTGCAGATCATTATGAATGATTTCATTTGTTACGAACCACGGAGCATTGACGATATTACGCAGAACCTTAGATTGAAATCTTTCCAAAATTTCTACAATATATTATTATTAAAGTTATTTTCATTAAATAGTTCTCTGAAATTATTTATCACTTTTAATTGTGCTTTGTGGTTTCGTTTTCGAAACGGTACATGTTCTCTCTTTTACATATCAATTTTAATGGACTATTTTATTTTAACCTAAAACACGAATTTGTTATAGAAATTGTCATATCTTTTTTTTTTTAGACAAAAGCGATATATAGAAACGACGCAGAACTTACAGTAATTGTCACTATAGATTTTCTAAGTAAAATAAACCGAAATGTGACGATTACTTTCTGCCTGCGAAAATACAATAGAAATTGTCAGTATACGTGTATATATATATTATACAAGGACAACTATATTTAAATAATGTATAATTGAAAGGAATACAAAAGATTTTAAAAGAAAAACTTGAAAATCAATTGTGAAAACAATTTAATTTGTTAATTAATTAATTTTTAGATTTCCAGAAACTCTTATAGTATAAAAAACTGTTGAATTAAAACAAAAAGTATTTTTATTATATCGTAATAAAAACAATAATTGTAATAATAACAACAACATCAACAATAACAACAACAATAACAGCAACAACTATAACAACAACAATAACTGTAACAATAACAACAACAACAATAACTATAACAATAATAACAATAATAATAATAGGATATTCAACAGTCGAAAACGAATTTAAAATGTACTAATTTAAAACAATAGTACATTGTGCAACTGGTGCGTAAAGTATCTGTTTTTTGACGAGTATGAAAATTGACATTTATATAATATACAATAATATCCAATGAATAAGAAGCAATATAAAACACATTTTATGTTCACGTGTTTGGAAATTAACTATTAATAAGCAATGGAACAATCGAAAAGGACATTACGCACGAGATACGCACACGATACTTTTTGTAACTAATGCATATATACGAAACACCGCTTTTATATACGTGGTTGTTTTGCGTACGTAAAGTTGATCTTTTACGCACTAGTGCGAAAAATGTGAAGTGTATTGCTTAAAATTGAAAGAACATGTAACGCGCGCACGCGTACGAAAATTTTTCTCACTAGTGCATAAAAGACCTACTTTACGTACACATAACAGCCACATAAAAGCGCGTTTTACATGCGCGTGAGTCGGCGAAATATATATTTAAATTATCTCCAAAAGAGAATCATTCATTTTAAAAATAATTTATGCAACCACCTTCTTTAAGGAGAAAAGGTAAATTTGTAAGGGGGTTAAAGAGAGAAAAAAATGTGCAAAGAATCAAAGTTTTTGAACGACGAATAGGAGGTTACTTTTTTTTCGAGGCGTCGTCATATATAGAGGGTTTTTATCTGCGCCCCAGCACCGCGTACCTGAAAGCCAACGTGTCTTATTTTTAATCGTGGGTTTGGGAGCTCTTTTTACGCTCACCCCATCGAGGCTTATAAATATGTTTGAACGGGCGCGGGGTTTTTTAATGAATGGTTGCCAAGGAGGAGGAGAAGGAGAGAAAAAGAGTCGATGGCGAATTGCATTTATGCCCTGGGAATTTATCGTTGTGATTTATCCTCCAATTTCTTCCCGATGTGTAATGCGTATATGCGTCTCTTAAAAGTAAGTGTATTACACTTAATGCATAATAATGCACGCGGTGACTCCCGATAATGTTTGATTCTGCACATTTTTACGTTCATTTCATGACGTTCATCCCCACGAGAAAATAAATTTTTTGCCGATTAATTGAGTACGTATTTTTTGGAGTCATTCGCTTAAAAGCGTGAACGTTCGAAGGACGACCCTTTATTTATTTTTTTTGACATATTTTTACTTGTAGAATTGTTAAGTGTTAATTTTAAGAAAATTTTCGTTCACCAATAAAAACTTTTTTTCAGGGAATTTTCCTTTTGATTTCGACAAATTTTTGTCCACCATTTTGATTTATAGTCGTATTAAATACATGTTACGGACACTGTAATAATGCATACTTATTGTCGACTTTCCAATGTATCATAATAGATCTAAAGTATATAAATAATCCGCGTAATATATCAAATTGAAACCCATTCCCGTAACGGGAGAGCGCGGCGCCTAACGGAGATGACCCGTACTACGATAATTCGACGTTTCAATTTTTACATAAATACAGTCATTTGGACGACAAATGAATGCCATTCAACTTGGTTATTCAAGCGATATATATCAACTGATGGTGATAGAACAGATATTAAAAAAAAAAAAGGAATCTTTTTCTCTATTGTGCTTCAACTCTCACTTAAAGCTTTGCACGCATGCTGACGTGCTCGAGGGTGCGAGCGCGCGAATCACACACGACCGCAACAATACAAGAGGTAGGAATCTCTCTCTCATCTCGCCCTCTTGGCTCACAGACGGTCTTCCACCCGCCGAACCCCAAGCGGTTATTATCACTTTGCCCTTTCCTGCACTCTACGCGCAGTAACACTTAATCTCGACGTTTTGCAACGAGGGTGGGAGGCAGTGGAAGAAACGGGGTTGACTCGAATATGCCCGTATAGGAGATACGTGGAGGGCGTGTGCGCGTCGACGAGATACAGAGATTCCACAAGCTGAAATTGATGACTATAGGCGTCAAAAAAAAAAAAAAAAAGAAACGAATACCGCGCACGTGCGTTGATGTAAGTAACCGCGAGATAAACGAAACGGGTAGTTGCCTCCAAATGAGTTTTGGGGCTTTACCGATAGCTTAAATTAAATTCATGGGTGTTTGTTGAATATTTATTAAAATGTCACCAAACGACGAGGGGAGGAAGAATATTGTCGTACGAGACAGTTTAGTTCGTAATGGCTCGACGCTAAGCATTAATTTAGTACACTTCAAACCTAGATTCGCTTATTCACCGATCTTCATAAATAACTGGATAGTACATTATCCGCCATTATTGGACATAAATAACCGAGATAGCGACTGGACTGGCAGTAATATGAAGCGTTGATATATTCCGAGTCTCTTTGGCGATGACTTTCCGACTATATTTCGATCGTTACTTCCCTTATCTTCAGTCTTTTTCATTTCACGATATCTACAAGGTTTTCATTTATTATGCTTGTCCTCCTTTACTCGATTCTTCGAAACAACTATAATCGCTGTTTTTCGTTTCAATCTTCGAAAGCCTCGAGAGGCTTTGCGTGACGTCCCACAACAGCGAACAATCGGAGTAGAACCAAGCGGTCGCAATAAGTACCATGTGAGATAATCCCAATGCCAGTTAAGTTCTTAGGGATCTCGTAAGACCCTTACTGTTGACCAACTGCTCGTAATCACTGTAGTTGCAATTATATCTGAAACTGCTCTGGGGATCATTATATTTTAATCTTTTAGCTCGATTAGGCGAGCCCAGAATCGACCACTACATTGGGTATGTCTGACACCCAGGAATGTTTGACGTTGTCCTATCAAATCCCGACACCGTCAGGTCCCGATAGGATTCAAAGTTTCCCATCGTTTCATTACAAATGTTGGTTGTTTCGTCGACCCAATCCACAATTGATTATTTCCTGTCATGGTTGATTAACCATTAAACTAGGTAGCCAACAGTTCAATCGGATTTACATGAAACAGAGGAATAGGTACGGGCTAAGTGTTGGGACTTGGTTTATAACCCACGTGATTCCAAGCGAAAATAGCGGGTACCGGATTTGGTACCATTCACGGTTGGATCAACAATTTGAATTGGTTTATTGGGGGTATGAAGAAACAAATTCTGAAGTCTTAAAAATGTAGGAAAGGACACCGTCAGTCAAGTCCAGATAGGATTCAAAGTTTCTCATCGTTTCATTACAAATGTTGGTTGTTTCGTCGACATGATCCATTCCACAATTGATTATTTCCTGTCACGGTTGATTAAACTAGGTAGCCAACAGTTCAATCGGATTTACATGAAACATAGAAATAGGTACGGGCCAAGTGTTGGGACTTGGTTTATAACCCAGTGATTCCAAGCGAAAATAGCGAGTTCTGGGTTTGGTACCTTTCACGGTTGGATCAACAGTTGGAATTGGTTTAAGGGCGATGAAGAAACAAATTCTGAAGTCTTACGAAATCAAACTACGCGTAAGTTGAAACGATTGGATCAGAACATCATTGTGCTTATCGAATGTAAGTCTCTTCATAACGCATGTTCCATTAAGTTATGAAGAGTTTGCACGGATGGCGTGCGGCAGTGCAGCGTTAAGCGAACCCATCCTCAACGATTACCAATTCTCGGCTGGTCTTACAGCACACCCACAAGAACGGATAGTGCCCGATTTTTTAATATCGAAGTGAACAATTCATTTTTTAGCAACGTCATCTAAAAATATGAAATAAGGCATAAAGTGGAGTAGCGCTGAAGAGGAGGTTATAGCAGTCAGTAAACTTTGACGAGCGTATATGGGAATAGCACGAAGAACGTCACGAAAATTTGTGGTTCAAGAACCGCGGCGAGACGAGGTGGCGAGGCAAGTCAGGAGTCAGGCCGGCGCAGTACGTCGATTCTCGATGCTGTATATATATCGAGTAGGACGCTACGTCGCCGTGCTTTATAGCACCTTAAGTGGCACCGAAGTGGAATGCTCGATACGGATCCCCGCGGCGGCAATATCTTCCGAGGACTTATCGAAGGACGCGCGGTTGCTCGACCGGATCGCGTCGATCAGTCGATATTTGTAAGCTCGGGCAGCTCCCCTTCTATATGTACATCGCTTCGATCGAGCCCTTCGTGGATATATCGAGCGCAGACTGTTGGCTGTACGTGAAACGATTGACGGACGATTTCATTCCACCTATAGCATCCGCTCTAACGAGCGGTAACGACTGTCGCCTTTACTCGTAACGGATTTTACGGTCCTATCGACGTCGCCATGTTGGCCCCTCGTCGCAATTTACGACGTTTGAATAATAAACGGCTTTCGATTCTGAATTTCCGGCCAGCGTTTGTTAATTTTCCGGCGTCCCCGTATTTCCAGGTCGGATAAATCGATCAGGTACATTCTTATTTTACGCGATCCTCTGGAGATAGCGCCGTGAAGCAATTTTGAAAAACAGGAAGCGATACCAGAATTCCATGAAATCATGAAGAACGTTTCGAGGGGTAGTTTCGTTTTGGGATAAGTAATTTGACTTTTCACGTATTTCTTGTGTTTTTTTGGAAGGATGAGATGCTTTTCTTTAACGTTTCGGGATTATCGGACATTTGTATCATGTTTGTTTAAATGAGAATTAATCGTCGGGTGGCATTGGGCTTATAATTGTGAGTGGTCAATTCAGCATACTACGAATTTCCCACAATGATAATATCAAATTTATCTCTTCAACAAAAAAAGTTTTGTACATTCTTCTAGCCCGTCGATAGATGTCGTCTAATCCCGCAAGAAAAATTGTATGCGTCAGTCGTATGTATTTCGTAGAATTTTACTTTTCATCCAATAACAATTAACGACACCTACGTCCATTCTGGGAAGAGAACATTAATCGTTTTACCATTTGTAATGGGTGTTGACAGTTTCTACCAGGTGTTTTATTCGATTTACCCTTTCCCAATTAGTACTGGATGTCCATGATTCCACGGTTGAAATTGGACGTTCCTTGGATGATCGATGCAAGTTCAATTTTTTACAATTAAAAACCTATTTATGTTTTTATTAATTGTCAATTCACTGAACGATCGTTATACGTCCATTATGCATGTGCATTATACGTCCGATGGACGTCCTCGAAGGGAACAATCGGACGTACATTGGACGTCTATAGTTTCTGGATGTAGAATGGATGCCCAATGAATGTTCATGTACTATTATATAAATAATCTATCAACAATATTTATCAATGTTATTATAATTTTTCCTATCGATTTTTCTGGAATGGTGTTTCTATCAATAGTAACAATTATTATCGATTGTACCTCATTATTTATCAAAATCTTTTCTATTTTTGTTTTAATCTATTTCTTTCGTAAACTGTTATTGCTTTCACATATCTATAAGTTGTTCAATCAATTTTTATTTGTGTTGATTAAACATCAATTGGATCCTACCATTTTTGTCAAACTTTATTCTGCTTTGTCCACATTTATTCTGTTTTGTAAACATTTATCAATTTCAATCGTGTTTTTTCGATTTTTTTATTTGTTAATAACTGTTGAATGCCTTACTGGTTTTAAAATTATTTTTATATTTTTGTTTATTTTTGACACTTATAAATATGACCATTTTTATTATCTTCGCAACAATGCAACCCTACTCTTCTTTTTTCATCAATTTGTGGCAGTTTATTTCCTTTTTACAATTGTTGTCAATATTATTTATCTCGAAGAATCGTCTAATATTTTTGTCAATTTTCGTTTATTTTATTTACCTTTTTGTTTATTTTGAAAATATTTTTTTTTTTTTTTTTTTTTTTTTTTTTTTTTTTTTTTTTTTTTTTTTTTTTTTTTTTTTTTTTTTTTTTTTTTTTTTTTTTTTTTTTTTTTTTTGATAACGTTTGTTTGTTCTCATCAACATTTATTGTTTCTTTTAAAACTTTCTTTATTTTTGGTAGATTTTGTTTTCTTTGTACATTTTCGTTTGTTTTTATTAACTTTCGATTATTTAAATACAGTTTCGTTGTTCTTATCAATTATAATTTTTTCTTAAACTTTTGTCAGATTTTGACGTTTTCTAATTTCATTGTCAAACTTCGCTTGTTCTTGTCAATCTTCGCTCGTTCTAATCAAATATCATCTTATATGTTTACGCCAACTTTTGCTTTGTTTGTCAAAAACTTTTGTTCTTTTCATAAACTTTCGTTCGTTCTTGTTAACTTTTTTCGTTTTGTCAACATTTGTCAACAATGATTTCGTCTTTTTACAAATTTTACGATTTGTAGGCTCGAATTTCTCATTTGTCATCTTTTATGACTCATTTGCCAGTGTAATTTTCTAATTTGATTAAATGTTAATGACTTATGTAATCACAAGCTTCTATATTAAGTTCTGTATTATATATATAGAACTTCGATTTTAATTTCAATTACTTGTTGCGAACGATTAGATAGTAATAGCCGCAGAATTATTGGTAAGGATTGAGTTCGTTGTTATTTTGTATATATAACCACCAATAGTTAAAAATGTAAATCGGGTGAGCACCTTAATTAGAAATTAATTCCTTTATCAATTTTCTTGACCGTTAAAATGAAGAAAGCCAAATGTGAAATATTCATTGATGAATTTTCTAATCGTTAAGAATATATAGCATTTGATGTCAATAATTAATGTTTATAAGGAGTATAGATTATATGCGTCAACAGCTTTTTAATAACTTCCAAAAGACGTTTACTGGCATATCCATTCCTTTTTAATTGTTTTTTCAATAAAAATGTAATCTTATATTTATATATTACGTAGTAATTTCTTATTGATTTATTTTATTTTTTAATATCAGTATTTGATGTATAAATATATATATACGCTTTAATTTCTTAAGCTCAATTCATGAGCAGATATGCATCGTGCAGGAAAAGCCGCACATTTCCATGTTCGCAAAAAGTAATCAACCGCAAAATATCGTATTACTGGTTATCTAGTTAATTAACATTGTATTTTGGAATTGTTGATATAATAGCGCTAGAGTCATTAGCTAAAACACCGCCAAAATTGATTGCAGCGAGCATTTTCACGAGAAACACACACACACACGCAGTTATTTATATATTATACATACACACCCACACACACATGCGCATTAGTGTACATAACGAGTCTGAGAACACGGTAACCACACAGAGCGGTATTGTTGCAATCGAAATAATGCGAGTGCACGAGTGGGATGAAACGATAACGCGAATAAGAATGAAACACGAGCACGGAGCACGTTATTGTTCTTGCACTCGCTTTTATAGATCTCGAAGACGCGAATGAAGAATGTGTCATGCAAATCCGCGAGTTCGGGTCAAACTCGCGCAACGGCGATAATTGCGACGATAAAACGACAAAAAAAAAAACAACAAAACAAAATAAAACATGGCGCATTTTGTAAAGTGATACTTTTATTGCCTAGGCGCTGACTTTCTGCAGCGTATATGTTTATATATATGTATATTTACTTTGAACCAATTTCCTCATGCTCCAAGGCGACCTCTTTGAAATGGAATGCGCAAAAGCCGCGAATTCATATATATGTTAACCTACTTTTGAAAGTGTTATTTTGAATGCACGGCAAATTTAATGCGAAATCTAATTCTTCCCGCCCTGTTTGCCGCAGTAGTAAGAAAAGGAGAAACATAACAAATTAAAAAAAACAATATCCCGATAATCAAAAAGAAAAGTATCGCCACAGAATAAACATGAGCTAAAAAATCCACAAAACGTCCTTTATCATTACAACAAAAAATGAAATGATTTTTTTCTATCGCAACCAAAATTGAAAAAACGCCTTTTTTAGCGTTTTTTTTTTTTTTTAGTTAGTCTCAGAATATTATTTTAAGCATTGTCGCTTACACATAAGCTACTCGAGCGCGCCGTCATTATGCTTGAAAATGATTAACAATATAATCAATCTTAAACAAGATGTTATCGAATTATAAGCGATCGTGCGATGAATAGAGCTCGATGGGAATTATTATGCCTGGCGCATTTCGATATTATCTCGATGTTTGGAAACGTTTCAAATGTATAATACCGAGCATTCTTACATACTGGACAAATCACGATGTATATTGTTTTATTTAATCGGATTTCACGTATATATATATACGCATATTGATCCGTATCAATTGTAGTGTAACGAAATTTCTCATGGACTTTGTGTAATTCCACGTAATGTCACGCACGTTACGACACTATAACAAAACTACGATTAGGCTTTGAATTATATGTTTTAACATCGAGGAGATGTATATACGGACTAATCTACCGGTTTGATTTTCACACGGTCGATTTTTGATAAAATAAAAATGAATTATGCAAATTTCTACATTGTACAATTTATTAATAAAATCTAATCTACTCCAGTGCGTTTTTACAATTAGTATATAAAATGAGACCCAGTATATCTGTCCATTCTTTTGTTGTCCTAATGATGTGTGTATTTCCTACTACTTTTGCCTAATGTTATTGTAATATTTTTATATACATTTATTATGAATAAGGTTACGTACACCTTAGGCATAATGATATTTAATTACATTTAATACGTCGAGGCACATACCAACACTTCGTCCGCATAAGTTCCATCATATTCTTTGCTCGTATTATCACTATCTGCATTGTTATTGTCATTAAATCTTCCGTAAATATCATTTTTATGAGCATGGACATGCGGGGTTTGTTCTTCATCTTCTACTGACCTCAGCCTCATATTGTACTCCAATATTTACGTCTGAGAAAATCAATTGCAACCGATTTTTATGGCACTATACCTACATCTCGATGTTTTATTATACGTTCATTAAATATAGCAGAAAATGGGTCAAATTGTCGTCCTACTAAGTTTGCAAGTATTATCTTTCAAAACAAACAATGAAACGGTTTTAAACGGAATGCAAAAAAATAACCTGGATGTTTTGACTGGATAGTATATGTATCTAATATTTGTCCATTTGTTTTATATATATTGAATAATTTTACTGAACAGTTATTAGGCAAGATATTTAGGCAAAATCTAAAATGAAAATGTAGGCCACTTTAAATTTTAATTTGACAGTTCTAACAAAAAACTGGTTTATTTATTTTTGTCTAGTTATTGTTTAGTTTACGAACACTTTTATTGCAGGCAGTTTTAAACCAATAATTTTAGACAGCAACTAACTTGTATCTAGTAAAATTGGATAGAATTTCTAGCAGGGAATCAAAACCATTCCATAAAAGCACCCGAGATTCCGAATCCAACTATATATAGTCATATGAGATAATCATCGACGTTCCTATCACGTTGAGATAACAATATTAAAAGAACTCATGACCTAACTTAACCTAAGCTTTCAACGTAAGTAGCACCGACTATAATAGGCTGCTCGGGTCATCGAAAATAAGTACGTTGGCAGCCAATAACAAACAACTGTATAACAATGCTCGAGATTGACGAGCCCTTCATTGCGTTTTCCAAAGTGTACCAAGTATACGGAAATAGATGTTGCCGTATATAGATTATATTCACGACTACTATATCTCAGATCTTTATTACACTTTATTTTATTGCACTATCTTGTGATATTAACGGTCATGATATCTTTATATCACAAGAAAATTTTTTTCACTATAATCTTGCGGATAGTAATCGTTATATATATATGACCTGAGCTTATTCATTAAACTAAATGGATATTATGAAATAGATTATTGTAGAAGTTCACAGATTATTACTTAATATCTGCGTACACTAATGACACAAAATATCTACTACGTGAATGGATCTAATATCTGCAGATTGTGTCGTGTACGATCAAAGTCAGCTATGCCAATGGCAATGTCCACGTTTCTATACATCGAAGACAGTTAAATCGACATAATATATTCAGAAACAAATACATATTTAAAGCGTTTTGGGAAATCAAAACGGTGATCTTACGGTGACCTTGAATATTACATTGAATTTGACCTTCAAGGTCATTTGATGGTTAACGTGATTTTTATAAATTGGAACTCCTATTTTTGACATCGGATTATAAAAGAGCGGAAAATTTTACATCCGAGACGATAGTTTATAATTTGTAAGAACGTGACCTTCAGAATTTTAAATAAAGGTCAAAATAGGGGTTTTCCTTAAAATAAAAAAAAAAAAATTATTCTAACTTTCAGATAACCTTGAAAATTAACATCAATTGTCAAGGTCAGTGGCCCCCAAACCTTACATTTGTTCGCCCATAAATCGTGAAAATTCAAAGAAGACAGCTACTGGATGATTTTTTAACATTTGACCTTTGTTTAACTTTCTGAAGGTCATATTCATACAAATTAAACACTATCAATACGGAACGGTAAAATTTCGGAATCCGCTGTCAAAAAGTAGGTGTTCCTATTTCGAAAATTCACATTGACCTTCCAATAAACTTATAGGTAAAAGCTAAAAGGTCAACTTCAGGGTCACCGTCGGATGATCGTTTTGATTTTTCAAAACTTTTTTATTTAAAGTTATTTTTTTATATTTACTTTTTTGTTTTCTCGTTCCAGAATATCATAGATTTTATTTTCATTTGAATTAGTAATTTTTTTTTAATTTTCATATGCTCGTATACAATGATGATCTTTGCACAGAGAAAATGTTCTCGTGAGGGAAGTCTGTTCTCAAGACTCCAGATTTCGTTCCTTTTAGAATTTAAAAGCGTGGTTGAATTTTCATTCTAAGAAATTTAGAGAGTTTATTTCGTTTTGTGAAGAATGAAACTTAAATAAAGTAAAGATCAAAAAATATGTTGATTTTGAGGAGCACTTTAACTTCATCGATTGGAGCATTTGACTGTTACACATTACACAAGAGGTGACATAGTTTTTAAACGTTTATAATTAACTTTGAATTCTTACACTAATCGAAAAATTCAGTAAATTCAACTAAATATTAGGTTACTCATATTCAAATGCCAAATCGTTTAAATCAACGATGTATTTTGTATATAATCAACTAAATTGTAGTTATTACAATTGAATATGGATCAAGTAGAAGTCATATTAACGAAATATTTCGTTGGTTTCAACTAAACTAAATACTTAACTAAACTATTTCGTTGAATTTACTGAATTTTTCTCTCAGTGTAGTATTTTATAACCCACGTTACAAATCAAATTTTAGTAATGGCCATCGTGATTGAAATTTTCGACCCTACGGCCTACGATTGTCAACCCCACCAGGGGGCTCTACCCCTGGACCCCCGGTGCGATTTTGCAAATATATTTACTTCACTTCGATAGAAGAAAATATATGTGTTTATATCGAAGAACAGATTATTATCAGTCAGTAGGTAGATGCATATCGACATGAGTTGTTCAAATTAAAAAAATATGATAATAAAAGGTACACACAATTTTTATGGCACTCCTTCATCATTTTCCTCAATAAACTAAGAAAGATACAATTTTTTGGATTTTAGTACATTATTTTGCTGTAGATTGTGGCTATCTCGGCTTCTAATTGGTTAATTAAAATAAAACCAATAAAGTTTAGATTTGTTGTCTTTTTCTACAAATTTTGAGACATTAATCAATTTATATGATAGTATATTGATAACATTATGAGTGTTTAACGTTTTTTTGTGATAATATTCAAAAACTATAATCAGATCTGGGTTGAGCCAGCTTACAATTTTACAAATAGTGCTCGCGCATTTTTGACGTTTATTTTCCTTCGTGACGTAGAAGATCACGGACAGATTTTTTTATTGCATTTTTAGATCTTTGCAGTCTAAGACATGAATATTTCATGAAAAAACGTATGATCATTCTTTTTTTCGAGTGACCAACCCACGGTATGAGTCGAACTAAAACTGTGCGAAAAAATAATTTATAAGAATTTTATGGCACCCTGTATATCAATTGTCACCAGTTAATATTTTAAAAGTCCACTATCAATTGCTTCTTACAATGTGGAATTAAAAAAATTCCTTAATTTTTAAAGTTTTTTCCACCATGGTAGAAATTAATCGTGGCATTTCGATATATTGTATAAAGACCCCATATATCGAAAAACCATTATAAAATCTGTACCGTAATCTAGAAATTTTACAGTGAAAATTATACTATATAAATTCTGGACAGATAAAATATGAATTCCACCTGGTTTCTATATCGGTTTTGTCTAGACTATACTATAGATATGATTATTTTTGATATCAAATTATTTTTTAGGTTAAAATAAAGTAGCTTATTCAGTTAATGAAGTTGAAAAGATAGAACGTGAATTATTTCGTAAATGAAAGTATAAAGCAAAATGAAAAGTGCAAAATAATTTCATAATTAATGAAAATGACTTTCATAATGATACATATTAACGTTTTGCTAAATTACCAATAATTAGAAAAAGATAAGGAAAATGATAATATTCATCGTATTGGCAATGAAGAATGTCAGGATCAAGAAAGAGAAGAGAATAATGAAGCAAGAGAAGGGAATGACAGGTACATGACAGATTTTACGGTTTTGAACCTATGCTGATGTTTTCCCTAGAGAAAAACTGGACAGATTCTGTTTAGATCCTGGTACATGAATTGTTATCTTGGCCCTATTTACATTAGGCGTCTACCTGCGGATATTGGGACTTATACAGAGTTTTCCAGTCTAGAAATTATTCTTGGCAATCTGGACAGAATCGATACAGCGTCATGATTAATTTCTACCATGGCAAATGCGAATGTTTCATTTGAAATGTACTGCTGACTTTTTAAATATTTAAAATAAATATTTAAAACATTTTAACGAAGTACATATACAATAAGAACTCTAAGTAAATATTGAAAAAGGAGTGACTCGTTCAATATTACATTGGTATGCACGTCTAATAATCCGTATAATAATACGTTTATATACAAATAATGTTGTAAATTAATATTTGTTGAGGAAATAAGAGACTTGAGAAGAGGAATTTTTGTGCTGACAATTTTAAAACATGTAGGAGATAATATTCTTTTTCGAATGATTGCAGTTCCTTTTTGTTTATTATAAAAATAACTGCGATACGAGTCTTATTTAAATGTAAACATTTATAATAAACAAAAGGAACAATGTGAACAAATATGAACAATTTTTAAATATTTACAAATTTTATATTAATTTATTAACTTATAATTTCAATTATTTATTGTCGAAATAATAATTAGTTTCTAATACGAATATAAATTCTTTTTTTTTTAAGTATTGCCGCACAATCGCTCAAATTTCAAAACTATATATATGAAATTTTAAATTAATTTTTAATTTTCTTGATTGCTGTATCAACAATGATTAAAATACATACATGTCTATTTTTTGATCGAGCATTAACGTTTTTTGTCATTGTTGGTAAAAGCAGAGATTAACCACAAATTCCTTAAATACGATTAAGTTAATTATGTGTGCTACATAATATTAAATCACATTATAATTTAATTAATATGTAATTCAGCTGATGAAGATTAATATTAATCAGAATCATTGAAATCATCGTTGCGAGAGTCTGGAATAAAACCATTAAAATACCATAACGAAAATGATGAAATTATTTTGAAATAATAAGTTTGATAGAAATGTAATATTCTCCAAAAATTTAAAGACTAACCGAAAATCATCTGAAAATTTGATACATCTCTCTTATTGCATTTTTTTTTTCTGATTTAATTCAAAAAACGAAAATAAAAAAAACATAATCAACATACTTTCTTTATTTCTTACAAAATTTAAGTAAATAAAATACAATAGCACATAATATTTCTTATCAATTTTTAAATAAAACGTACCGAACAATATATTAACAAAAAAAAACAATTTAAAGATGTGGTATAAATACAAATATTAGAGCTGAGTTGCTGAAAAACGTCACATCTTTATGAGTTTATATTATATATATGGTACAGGTCTGTTAATTCTTAACTAATATTTATTCGTGCTTACGCGGTCAACTCTCGATAAGTGGTATCGCATATATATATATATATATATATATATATATACATATATGAGTCGATCTTTCATAAAATTTCTTTTTACCGAGATATTCCAGTAATCTGGGTTTCTTCACTCCGCACAGATCTCGGATTAAGTATCGCTCGAAATGTTTGTTTTTCGGCTGTAAGTTTACGATTATAATATTTACACGTACTAAACACGTTTTACGGAATTTCAAATAAATATTTATTTTTAAAGTGTCTTGATTTTGTAAAAAGCCATATTTTAGGAAAGCTTATTACAGCCGTGGAAGAAGGGTATATATATAATTTTCGCTTTAATTAATTTTGATATAAAGTTACCTAACGGTCCGTAGAATACATCAGATTTGTAAATTGTAGTGTAAAATTTGTTTAAAAAAGATAAAAACATTTTCTATATTTTTTATTATTGATTTTTATTAATTTATTTTTCAAAAGTAAAAAAAAAATTACATGAAAATTTCACAAATAACAATAGAGATTTCGAAGTCCAAATTTAATTCTGTACACAATAATAACAATACTGATAAGAAAGTAATTGTTGTTAAATCTTGGTATATTAACTAATTAATTAAACTTAATTGACTTGAACTTAACCCATTAATCGCGAAATGAACGGAAATTTTACCTCGACTTCAGCATTTAATTTCTCACATGAAAAAAATATTTAAAAAAATCTAAAGTACATAAATTTTGAAGGTCACCTTTTCGAATAATGTTGAGGACATAATGTTTTGGAAATTGCACATTTTGTAATAGTTTTTTTTTTGCCAAATAAAAATTGCCAAATAAAAATTGTATTTGTAAATGTTCAAGTAATGCATTAATTTTATCATTTTAATTAAGTTATAATTTAAAATCAACAAATAAAATTCCAAGTTCATTAAAAGATGAAATGTTAAGTTAAAATTAACGACCTAAAAAATAACGAAGTTGATTTAAAATTGAGGTAAAACTTAATTTTTAACCTTTTAATAATACTTTCAATTTCTTGTCAACCCTGATTTTATTACATATGTAATTCTACTATTCTCAACAATTTTCGGCAATTTTATGAAAGTTTTATGAAATATTTGTCTATTGCTGATAAATTTCAACGTGAATAAAGAAAACATGACAAAAATGCAAAAACTGACCGAGGATCTACAAAATTGTCCTTACCTCATCACAATCTTACTCCGGTGTTATCGGAAAAGTATACATATACTTTTCTTCCATCCATTCTATTGTACAATAAATCATTCACAAATCCTTGTAAGTTTGCATTTGTAAAGAGCGTAATAGTAGTGCTGTCTTTGTCAATTAATAAGAGGAAGATGAATGGGGCTTCGCATATTTATAGCATTGCTGGGCATATTTCTTTTTTTTTCAAATATCCATACGCTTTTAAACCCATACGTGGTACTTATTAATTATTCTGGTAGATTCATTACTCGTCGAGATCCCACCAAGTTCATCGACACATTAAGGTTTGTCTGTATTGTCTGTACATAATAATTTACCAAATCTTTTATTCGAAAGTATATGATTTATATCTTTCCCTGTTTGTTGGAATAACTTTCTACACGTGTGTATTTTATTACAATTTTCCAGATAATGCCGATATTTACTGGAATTAACGTAAACTGTTCATCAGTTTCACAAGACCCACAATCTCTATTGCAGCGTTTACACAAGACGAGAAAAGAAGCGTATCTTACATCTACTTTTCTTAATCTCTTAATGTCCTTTAAATCATCTCCTTAAACAAATATATACATCAATCAGACCCTTATTACTTTGACGAGCACCCTTTCGCACTTGTATATATTGTCATTATCTCTGCAGGTGGTTTATATTAATCCTTTCCTGACAATATAGGATTTCAAGATTTGCATTTTTCTGACCTTCTTTCTACAATGGCCATACATATATATAATACCGGTTATATATCGGTAAATGGGAAAGGTCCCATTTTCCACTTTATTTTCATCGTAGAAGGGTCCAGTCCTGAAAATCTTAGAAGACTTAGCATTATATCAGAAATAAATTATTTTTGATGCGGAAAAGGGAAAAGGATTTATTTAATTTCGTATGGTCCACTCGTTTAATCTAAAACCAATATAACCGGTATTTTTTGGCGATTAGATATATGTTATGTCAAGTCACCAGTTCAAAGCCAAAAAAAAGGCTCCAATCATTTTTAATGTACATTTTTCTTATTGCGAGGTTAAACCGGTATAATCGTTCTACTTTATTCTGCTTATCACTTCGATTTGTAAATGACGTTTTTGTTTACAAACGCATAATCCACTTTACTTTCTTACCTAAATATAATTCCATTATATTCAATTTTTACACAAATATAAATCGGCACGTTCAAAAATATCGGATGTCTTCGTACGCCTTCGTGAAACTATACCCCCTCCACTGCATCCTATTTGTCTTCCTATGAGAGTCTCAAATCTTATCACATTTTCAGCTTATATACTTATTGAGAAATGTTCTGAAAAAACATTGAGTATATTATAAATCGTGTTTCTTATCGAGGATGCGCGTATATATGATAAAAGACCTTTCTCGGGTACATTAAATAGCCGTGTTCTTATTGGATAGTTAATAACGACTAATTCGATGACTTCAAAAACAGACATATATACATATATATTACTAGCAAATAGATGATATTATATATGCAATTAAGGACGCAAAGTGCAGCCTTGCGTGCATCGAGCGCGCCGGAACGTATTTAAACTTAAAATCTAAACGCTAATTCACGTGGCTAAGTGCTAAACATCTAAAAGCCGTATATATAAATGCAATGCATAAAATTTAATCATATTTATGTATCCGTGCGTATATGCCGACCGTTTCTGAATGAAAGTCCTGTGTATATGCATGGGCGGATTAGAAATGCGAGCGCTCGTGTATGATTTATCGTCGAAAAGTTGAAAACCGATTAACTTAACGCGGTAACACAACATGGCCGCAAAGCCCAGTGTTCTAACCTCATCTATACACACACATATATATATATATATATGTGGGGATACATAGCCGGAAGAAGAGCCGCACGGATTTGCAGTAAACGCTCGGCGAACTTTGCAAATCGCTCTTTCTGCACGAGCGACGTCTCGCAAAACCCCGTACGCAATTAAGCGATAACGCGCATTACGCCGTCGGCGAGTTTGGAATGTATATGTATATATATATATATATTTAAAAAAAAAAGATACAAATCGAAACGCCCGCTCTTCGCGATTCACTGCCCTCGAAGGCGTTTAAATAGTCGCGATTTTTATCATTTATTTTTTATTGCATCGCTTACGATAAAGCGGGTAACATAATACAATGTTATTTTAAAAATATATAATGGAAGGATAATTATACAGTCTTTATCCACGACGAAGACATCCCCTTGTTATTATGTATTTATAACAAATTTTGTCGAATATATATATATTTTTTTTTTCGAAAAGAATATATTTATGATGTATAAGAGTACACGAAAAAAGATATTGCATGGGCCAACCCTATCGGAAACGTTAACCGCAAAACGACCACAAAAAAACCGGTCTAAATCGGTCCCGAAAGCAACCAATATTAAGTAAAAACAACCGAATAAATACCGGTGTCGAAAATCTACTCGGTATTTTTTTTTTTTTTTTTTGAAATTAAACCACAATAAAACCCAAAAAATACCGATATTTATGAAGTTTACTGCGGTTATTTTTTGATAATAAACCGCAAAGCAACCAAGAAAATACCG
>JAPYZR010004638.1:0-19080 GCA_030522945.1 Trichopria nigra | reverse complement strand
CTTCGGAATCTGAAAGAGGGATCATTTTTACGTCGGAAATGGTTTTTGAAAAATTTTTTAACTTTTTTTTTCATACAAAGTGAGAGCCGCAAAGTTGTGGTACATTTTGTGTCCTCTTGGTCCTTAAAGGGTTAATACCAATAAAGTTGCAATTATGAAAAATATTTAAATGTTTCAAACCCATTTCGTTATTTGATTAAAGAATGGTTTGATATTTTTTTTAAATGCTAATACAATTTAAATTGTCATTTAGGGCTAATTTATTCCATTAAAAGCATTAGCATTGAACTTATAAAAGCATTGAACAATTTTAAGAACAGCCCCCCCCCCCTTCTCCTCCTCAAGCTTAATACGACGAATGTGGATGATGTATATGAATGAAAAGAAATCATAAAAAGTGTGTTTAGAATTTTTTGCGTAATGAGATGTATAGAAATAGACAACAATTATAGAAATCTCGTATATAACGATTAAACAAATCCATTTATTTATGATGTAACATTGTTTAAGAAATGATGAATTTATTTATACTGCAGTACAAAGTGGACCAGTTGAATTTCACTTCTGTAGAAAAAAAGTAACGTAATTGGTTTCAAAGCCGATTTCGTAAATTCGTTACGTATTTAAGATAATAGAATTTCGAAACAGTTTAAGAAATTTATATCAATAAATCGAATTAATTAAAATCACGTATATATATACTAGGAAATAAAACTATTTAGATGTTCTAATATATAAATAATTAGATTACATTTAATATTTAAATCGGTGAAAGGAAAAAATTTATTGTATCCAGTGCGGTAGAAAGAATTGCATATCCTCAGATTTCTTTTGTATTTTTTTCCGATAATTAGTCGATGAGTCGAATTCAGTATTACACTAATCACTTCTTCTTTTATTTTTTTCATATTTTCATACATATTTATCAATTTTTTTTCATTTTTGTCTGTTGTTTCAGCACATTAATAATTTTATTTTTTATTTTCTTCACTTTCTTGCAAGATTTTCGAAATATATTTCATTGTTATTTTTCAATTTTGCTTGGAATTTTTTTTTTATTTTTTGCTAATTCAATCTTTTTTTGCAATTTCGTTACATATTATCGTACTTTTTATCAACTTATCAAGTTTTGTTGTTTTTTTCAACAATTATTTTTTTTTTTAAGATATACATCATCTTTATAATAAATAAATTAATAATACTTTTCGTCCGTTATATACCTATAATACATCATCTTTACTTATTTAAATTCAGGTCAGAATGTAGAATTATTGTTTTTTTTTATTTATTAAATTCTGTAACTTTGCGTTTGATCAATTTTTATATTTGATTCATTTTGTTAGCTTATTTTTGTTTTATTCAATTTGTTTCTATTTTCCACATTAATTATTAATTTTTATCTACTCATACTTAAAAATTAATCGATTTGTTTTTTTTTTCATACTTAAAAATGTATAATTCCATTTAAATTAGTTTAATTGGGAATTTTTTACTACTGTTGGCATAAGGAATTCTTTCCGTCAATTTAAGTACAGTTTAACTGTCACTGTGCACTAAAGTGGCACAAAGTAATAACAATTTTGAAAAAATATGTTATTACCCGAAATCAATTACATGATACACCTGGGGGAAAAACTGTCACTGGAGTAAATACTTGAAGAATGAGGAAATTACGAGCACTAAATCTACGATGCTCACTTTTACAAGGAGTGCAATGATTGCAAAGTTTCACGGCCCATCTTTTACTTCCTATTCTTCCACTTTATCGCATCTTTATATCCTTCCTTGTTCCTCTCTCTCTCTCTCTCTCTTCCTCTCTCCCTCTTCAGTTCTTTCTTGCTCCCTTCTTTTTTTTCTTAGCGTACATCTCTTTCGTCTACGTCGTCTAATTTCATTGTCTTTTCTATTTTTACGTATTCTACTCCCTCTCCACGTCCCTCCATCCTTTTCTGGCATCTTCGTCGTTCCCATTCGCAATATCACATCGTATTACTCGACTCGAAGATATGATACACGCAAGACACTTAAAAGTTGATTCTATATCACAGGACGCTGGACTATCAATAGAGGTAAAATTGTCATACTGAATGAGTACAGAAAGTGCTCTTCAAGTCGTATGTTCGTCGATTTCTGTGCTCGTTTTTAAAGTACATATTTAGACGCTCTCATTGGGCTTATAAAAAATGAGCATAAAAAGATTTAACGTGTACTTTTTGTACTCATTCTGTACAAATTTTTCTTGTATTATGTATATTATTATTTTTATTGTTATTATTATTATTATGTATTATATTTTCGTAGTTCTTTTCATCAATTTCTAGATTTAATTCGTTGATATTCGTTGATATTTAAAACACTTTGCCAATTTTTATTTCTTATAATATTGAATAATCTATAAATATTAAATTTAAATGTAACCAATCGAATTCAATCTCATTTTATAAATAAAAACATTACGCTTTAATGCATGCAAGTCCGTAAATAATAAAATCTGAAAATTCATAAAGTGGAGAACGCTTCTCAATAATCATTCTGAAAACATTTAAAATTTAAAAATGTATAACTAATGCATCTAAATGCATTTAAAGAAAAAAATAATGATTACTAAAAATTAGAGGACAAATCTAGAATTCACATGCATATATAATAAGAATGTATTGAAATGTATTATTATTTTAAATTCATTTAAACCAATTTCCGATTATTCAGTGATTACATTTAATATAGAAAAAGTTACATTATATAAGACTTATGATTTAAGGGAGTTTTATATGGGTTACCTAACTAGTCGAATATAAGAACACATAGTTTTGTGCTTGACACTTGCGGTTGTAATCGCGAGTTTGGCAACACTGATAGTCGAGCATCCATATTTCTCTATATTTACTTAATATGCATTATGCATATGAAATGAGTACAACGGTGCACAAATGTCTTATGTTTACAATAGCTAATGCAAATAAAATACATATATTCATATAAGAATTTTATCTATTATACAAGAACGCATGAAAAATTGACTTTATATCTACATCTATTGTTGTCTGGCCGTACATTCATGTGTTTCGGCAGTTGTACGGAAGCCCTGGTAAAAAAGTGGATAGAATCGTATAGAATCGGATTCAAATTTTATCCGGATTTTAAAGAAACGGATAGAAATGGATAAGTTTTCGATACAGTTCTATCCGTTTTTTTTTAAATCTGGATAGAATTTGAATCCGATTCTATACGATTCTATCCACTTTTTTACCAGGGAGTCATTTTGACTGGAGTCCAGCAGACCCCACCTTATTACTAGTACATTCGAACATGAAAAAAAAATTATAAATAATACAGTTGTTTTTTGGCTTGATAATAATTGTATATATAATTGATAATAATTGTAAGAATTATTGCAATGCCGTATAATCTCCGATCTTGAAAGATCGATCGTCGAAAAAAAATTATATATATATATATGGACCCTATTTTTACTACATGCCCATTTTTTTGTACGAATTGTGACCACAATTTGGTTAAACTATATATTATTATGATACAAATATTTATGAATATTATATTTTTGTACATTTTAGAAATTAAATAATGTCTAAAGAGGGGTAAAATTCGTCTCCGAGAATTATCCGAGTTTTATCGGCGTATAAGAAACAATTCTTCTCCTTCCGGGAAAACCGGAAGGGGCGAGGTTGTACAGGATTTAGCTTAGGGCTAAGGGATGGAAGGGATCATCGTATAGGCGGATGTGGATGAGAAGTCAGTCTGTAAAAACATTCGTAAAGTCGTCGCGAGTCACCTGGGAATTGCAACGCGAATGATATCGTTCTGTACCCGCTTCCGTCTCCTTAACAATCTTCTTTATAACCATCTATATACTTAGGGTCCCCTTGTCCCTTAGACTATCCCTAGATCTCGCATGTGCATTTTCATCGATATTGACAATTCTGTTCATTTTTTGCTCTCGACTCTTTCTTTGTTACTTTGTAATTTTCCAAAATGTTGAGGTTAGGTTTATTTCTAAACGATGAATAGTCTTGAATTTAACAATGACATGGTATAAGGATGATGGAGGATGATGCGAAGGTTAAAGATATATGACTCGTCATGCACATGATTTTGAAAAAAAATTTCGTGAAGTGTTTAATTCAGTAGTGAAACTCCAGTGGTGATCATAAATTATTGCTTATTGCCGAGCTTATTGCTTGGCCTATAAAATAAAAATAAGGGGGGATCCTCCTACAATTATGAAAGGGTGATTCGATGACGCCATTGTCACATATCAAAATTTTTTTCACAAGTGACAATATTCCTTATCTCATTCAAAGTTCAGCAAGATCGTGAAAAATATACGAAATAACAAAAACAAAAAAAAATGTTAATGACCGTATATATTTATAAATAAACGTTTAAAAATAGAATAAGAGTGATAAATTTCTGTCTCCATCATCCGGACACAGTGCGGGCGTCAGTTTCATTCCGAACCACCCGAAACCCTTTACAAAATTTCAAAGACGACGAAGAAGAGGTACTTCAGGGCATAATGATATTTACTCGTGGCAGTAAAGTAAAGCAACTACGAGTTTCGTCTAGACGAGACTGCGGCCATTTCCTCGGTTGCTATTACTATTTTATTTATCATCCAATATATTTATACCTCCTTTCATTAAGCCTCCATCCCTCCCCCGCTCAGCTGGAAAATCTCGAAAGCGGAAGCGGAAAGGGACGTAACGACGACGACGGCGCCGCTTCGAAGAGCGGCCGATGGCCGTATGGAGGAAATGGCGAAAATCGCACCGGGCGAAAAAGCGTCGTAACCCATTGGGGAGGGCGCCTTTATATCGTGAGATACTACCGCGGGCGAGCGTGGTCTCATCGTCGTACAGCGAATCATTTCGACTCTCGACGTGACGATAAAGTCTCCCGGATGCAGAATTTAAGGTGCGATTCTCGCCTCGTATTCTACCGCGACGAGGCCGTGGAAGATTGCCGACGACGGCAGAAAAAGCCGTCGCTAGAAGCTTTAAAAGGTCGTAATAAAATCGTCGAATAAACGGGAACCGCCAGCCGAATTGCGAATCGCACCTTTTTTTATGGTAATTGTTTTCGTGCAGAGTGAAAATGTTACTGTAAAAGTTCATTTTCGACACTCTATCATGCATTGTCTCGTTGTGCATCAATAGATTTTTCATAAAAATCAAATCTTTTAACCATAAATATGTTAATCAATGTCCTCTATAAATGTGTAAAAAATTGAACACTTTATAAAGTGTTCTCGAGGTGTGCCGCCAGTGTGTACACTTCAATTGTGATTTTAAACATTCGAGCGCTCGAGAGATTCTCGAAGCGGCTGAACATTTTGTAAGGTGTGAATGGCATTGTTCGTTTATATATATACTTAAACAATAAAATGTATTGTTTGTAAGTTTGTTTGACAATGTTTTGCAAAGAACGTACGTAACGCTTCGTGTACATTATGCAAATACTTGATGCACTACTATATAGTGACAAACGGCGGTGTCTTTTTTTAATATGTAACGTACATGTTAAATTTCACGCTTCAGTTCTCCGGATCTTTAAACATAATTTCCAAAGTTTGTGTCGGACTCTAGATGTCCTTAAGAGTTCGTCAGGACGTCCAAATGTCCGCTTTTTTCATCCTTTCAACATCCTTACGATATCCCCTGATCTAATGATGTCCTGAGGACAGTGAGGGGATAAGAAAAGCGGACATTTTGACGTCCTGACGAACTCCTGAGGACATACTGAGTCAGAGGCACTGTTTGTTTTGTTTTTCGTTATAATACGACGTTATAGAAACTATTGTTTATGGAATTTATAAAAAATGTAGAAAAAAACTAGCACGTAGAAATGCAATTTCTTAAATAAATGAAAATAATGTTCCAATGTTATTGTATACTCTCTAAATTTCTTGGAGTGAAGTTTCACTCTACAAAGAGTGATAATTGAGGTACTCTTGTAAAGGAGTGAAATTTCACTCCATGAAATTTCGAGAGTATATATAATAAAATATTCTTCGTATAGAATATATATCAAGACCCCGTGAAAAATGAACGAATGTGCGCGCATATCTCGTTAAATTTTAAAATAAACGATTAGTTCAGTATACCGTTAGACTTTATGACATACAGCACAGTTTGGTGCCTTCCTAACGTATGAACATTTTAGTGAAATTTACTGAAACTAATTATGTATATACCTTTTACGGCGCGTGCATAGTAAAATTTATTGTTCTCGCCGCGGTGTGTTCAACACCTGTTTCGCGAATAAGTAAAGTTCAGAAAACGTAATCAAGTTTATGTCCGTTTATAAATTTGACGATCGGTAGACTTTAGTCTTTAAAATTTCATTTATTCAACTTCCCTTTCAGTTATTCACAGATTCATTATTATTGAACTTATTTTCATGTTTACTCCAGATTGAAAAAGTAATTGGATGAATAACTATAAGATATTGTAGACGATACTATAAGAATTCATTTTTTAAATAATACTCTTTATTTATTTATTTATTTTTTGTAATATATGCAATAAGAACCGCAACGTGTAAAACGACATTCATTTAGATGTTGGCCCTTCATAATATTGCATTTATATATACCTCAAGGGCCAACTATAAATAATATAAATAATATAAATTTTATCTCGTAGCTTTTTTGTTTAATACCGAATGATATTGAATAAAAATTTAATTAAAGAATGTGTACTTGAATGTCATATTAGTAATAAAATTTTGTCTTTGGCTCCTGTCATTCTGGATGAACTTTCATATTTTCAAAAAGTACAATTCGCAATAAATCAACATTCATTAAGAATGACGCTGAATATAAAGAATACATAGAAAATCATATTTAAAGGTAGAAATGACATTTTTGTGTCAGACTCAACTCCATTTTCAAAATTATAAATAAACTAATATTTAACGAATTCTGTCAATAAATAATTTTTAAATTTGTCCGATTTTTCGTTTTATATGAAATTAATCGTGGCGCTGTATCGATTCTGTCTAGATTTCCAAGTATAATTACTGGTTCTAGATTGGAAAACTATGTAGCCCCAATATCCGCAGGTAAACGCTTAATGTATATGGGGCCATGATAACAATCTATGTCCATCTAGGAAAAGCTATTTTATTCTAACCTAAGCATCATATCTAGTATTTTCTAGACAAAATCGATATAGAAACGAGACAGAATTCATATTTTATCTAATCTATAATTTATAGTAATGTTTCTACACAAAAACTGGACAGATTTTATAATGATTTTCCGATATAGGGCCTTTACAATAAAACGGAATGCCACGATTAATTTCTACCAGGGTATAATTGTCGATTTATATGAATGTTATTTTTAATATTTGTGTCACTTTTTGCGGTTTTTTGACAGTATATTATTGGTTTATCCTCGATGACAGTATATTTGAATTTGTTACTTATGGTCTTTTTGGAAATAAAAATTTTCCAAGTCTGTTTTGTAGCTTCAATTTACTTGTAACACAATTGATTTACATTATTTCAAATCAACAATGTTTTGTTCATTTAAGTTCATACATCAATGACAGTTATTGGCACTATTCTTTTTAATAAAACACACTTTGTCAGTGAGGTTTACGTTTTCCTTAAATTCAGTAAAATTGATTTTTGTAATTGTGTGCGTAAAGTAGTTCGTACGTTTAGATGTCCGTTTTTAATGCGTAAAGTCAACTTTAATACATGCTGGAAGATTGCATAAAAAAGTCTTGCGTAAAGTGAAAAAGTCGCGTATATAAAGTTAAAATGACGCATTTAACTTTACGCATTTACCCCTTTCAATTCATGCGTATAACTTGTTTATTTCACGCATGACACTACCGAGAATCAATAAACGTTCACTTTAAGCACTAATACGAGGCATCTAAAGTGCTTTAAGCATCAGCTTTACTCAGCCAATTACAAAAAATATGATACCTAACTCGTGCGTAAAAGTACACTTTACATCCTTGGTAGGCAATATACTATTTTGTAATTGTGTGCGTAAAATTCGTGTGTAAATAAAGTACTTTAGATATCCGTTTTTTAATGGGTAAATTCAACTTTTGTACGTGTTGGAAGATGACATCCCAACCGGCGCCAATTGTCTGCATCGCTTTTGAAACGTTTCAGAAACGTTTCAGAAATTTTCTTAAAACAGTCATGTTTACGATGTACGTAAAAGGTACGTGTGAAAGTAGATATCCTTTATTCGTATATATGTTAATATCCAATGTACGTCCAATTTTCGATCATGCACGAATGGAAGAAATACCAGTCACGGATATCCTGTGCTAATTTCGTGTAACAATCAGTACAAGTAAAAGGGACAGTTCAAGAATAACATGTATTACTTATTTTAAAACCACACTTCGAACAATAACAATTATTATAGTGAAACTTTGAGAATCAACCATCACTTTTAGAAAAAGTGACACATGTTACTTGTAAAAATCACTTAAAGAAAATAATTCACAAGACATTAAGTTGAAACCTGTTGATCGACCAGTTGAATTCATGTGAAAATAACAGTCCAATGAACGTGTCAATTTCGTTCCTCATTTTCCACGTACTATTCGAAAAGTCTGATTTTTACGTTTTTAAGAGTGTAAGTGTGGAAAGTGTATACTATACTATTCAGCGCTCACATATACTCAGCGTTTGTACAGCAAGGTGTACTATTCAGCGTCCTACGTTCCAAAAAAGTGGGAGAGGAAAATAGAAGAGATTTACACGTGTTCAAGCACTTTCAAGCGCGTTATACTAGCAAACACTTTTGCAGTCCATTCGCGAGGTTACGTAACTTAATTGTGTCTTCAAGTGGCACGAAGTGTCAATGAAATCTGCATAATTATTTATTACGAAATTTGAAAAATCGAAAAAATTCAATTAACGAAATCCAGGTAAGGCGTCCGACGAATGTAGATGTGCTGCGAGATTCGATTTGCAAAAAAGCCGCGAGGTACTCGTCGCAGGGGATGAAAGGGCTAAAAAAAGCGCCGTTGATGGTAAACACTGCACCGGCTGCTACGTTCCGTCTACACACATATATATATATATATATATGTGTAGCATCGCGCGAGTATATATATATATATATATAGTTCAAAAATGGTAATATGTACAGTCGCAGCTGGATCGGGTGCATTCACGAGAAAGTCGACGTCGTGCATCGTCGTCGACGTTGCCCTGGGTCATTATGCATGTGTAGCCCAGCCGAAATCCATCGACGGTGCATAAAGCGGAAGCGATGCCTCCATTTGCATGGCGCATAGCAACTAGCTGGAAGCCTCCGCCGGCATAACTGATTTAGTTTCTAACCCCCCCCCCCCCCCCATCTCCTTCTACCAATACTATCAGGCCTCTCTTTCCGTCGTCATGACTAGTTACGAATCTAACAGATCAAAAGTGATATACTATACAATATATATATACTATATGCTCCTTTTTATATTTTAATTGCGATATTTGCATGGACTGACTCTGTCTCTGACTCTGTCATTTGGGGTTAGATTCTGGGGTCAAAATCTGGAACAATTCTTATTGAATCCTCGTGAATTCAGATTTGCCAGCCCTCTCTCCTGAAAAATCTTAAAGGGTTACATTTCGGAATAATTGCTTTTGTCACTAACGGCATTGATGAACTGAAAAAAATGATGTTGCTAATTAAAAAAAAATGTTGGATCAATGATGCTATGGTTGCTTCTACCAGAGAAGTGGATCGTATTAACCAGGTGAATGGTTTTGCCATCTACGTTACGGTTGGCCACAACACTTTTCACATCTTTTTCTTACTAGTTTACAAATGTGTTAGAAAGAAACAAAAATATACTGAAAACTTCCTGGTCCGATTATTTAAAAACGTTATAACGCGTTCATTTCTATTATTAGCATTATTACTATTACGGTTTGTTGAGTACATTTAATATATTTTTTATTATATGATACTGAATAATGACAATAGAGTTATTCTTGCTAATATTTTGATAAATGTAAATGTTTTTGTTCCTTATTCGTATCATCAAACCTCGAGTAATCACTGGTCGACCGAAGAGCCATTGTCCAGTTATTAATCCAACTGTTCTTAACCTTACCTGTAACACAATAAAATTTATACCATGAAAATATATTCTTAATATAAATCATTCATTTCATATAAACAAAAATGAATAGAATTTTATGATCTGGGATTAATATATAGTCATAGATGAATGGCCTTTACATGTATATTAGCATCGTAAATACAAAATGGCGATAGCGAGTGTTTTCGAAAAAATCTACACGCCTTATATTTGCATGTTTTCCCCAAAAATTAACTTTTAAATAGTGAAATTTTAACTCTATGACAAAGAGTCGTTCGGTTATTACTGTAGAAAATTCAAAGAGTATCGCCCTACAAAAAGTTAACATGGTCCTACAGCTTTTTTTGTTGGTCTTCATTTTGTTTCGGTACCAAGAACCAGTTGGTCTTCATTGAATCACTTGTCTTAGCCCTGCGACTAACAAAAGATATTTGTACTGGAAAAAGATCGAAAATTATTACGACTGCAATTAAAGACTGAAAAAAACCTCAAAAAGGATTAACGTTCACTACATTGATTATAACTTGAAGAAAACCGATGTATAGGGATGAAATCATTCGGTCAGTTGTCATCAGGAATGACATCCAACCCTGCCCATTTGCTTGTTGTTGTCACACACATTAGAGTATCTCCGATTGAACGAGTATTTTCCTTTTCATTCGCCTTCGTCGTTATTTCTTGCATTTGTTATTTCTTCGTCCTCTTCGTCACAAAACAAAAAATTACCCTTTTTCAGAGAAGAACGAAGGGCAGGGGGGTTAGATCCTTTGTGGTACAGTATACAAAGTTGTAATATACAACACCCTGTCTCCCCAACTGGTGTAAATCAAAAGACTCGACCTCTAACGTTGGGAACAAATTTCGAAACGCAACTTGAAAGTTTCGTTGGTACCGAAACGTGGTGAAAATTGCCGGCACCGTCACACTTGTCATCGCGAAATGGGGTCGCGAACATTCGGAAGCGTGCCGTCGTCGTTTACATCCCGACATTCCCCCCCCCCCCTTCCTTCCTACCCCTTCGCCCCGGGGGGCCACCCATTGGAATTGGCCCCTTTGCTTTCTCGCCTCTGGGTAATTAATGTACGAGGTACCGCGGAGGGTGATACGACCACAGCCCGAAGGGTTTAGGTTACGGATGTATACGCGATGCAACGCACTAAAGGTCACTCCGGATGGTGAACGCACGTATTCCGACTCGACGTAACATTCCGTAACGTTACGTCGCGCGGAAAGACGGTCGTTGCGGTTAACCGTACTCATCGGACTGCTAATGACTTCGGTTCGGTGCGAATGGATGCTTGAATAAATTATGAAAATCACGGTGGCTCGCACGTGCGTATCGGGAACTTCTCTTCGACAATAACAAAAAGTTAGGGGTTGTAAAAACTTTTGTCGAGACGTAGGGGTAGGTTGCTTATGATATACATGTTCGGGGTTTAAATTGGCAAGTTGAACTCGCTAATAGGAATGACGTTGGGCTCACATGCATTTGTCATTGGTTTGAATAAAGATACTTTTTGAAGAGGGCTATCGACACAGCCGAAACGTTAAAAAACTTGAAATCAATCATCACCACTAAGACTGAAAGATTGAAATGAGCCAAGTGTACAACGAGGAAAGAATGCTTCAAAAAGAAGATTCTAATACATCGTATTTTATATATTAGAAAGAGACAATCAACCATTCGAGTTTTGGACGTCATTCAGCTTAAAAGCTCTATATTTTCCGAGATTTCAGGAGAATTTTGAGTATTTTTTCTCTTCAGGCTTCAACATAGTTTTATACGGTTTCACTGACATTTCAATAAAAGTTGGTAATGAAATTGATACAAATTCTGTCGCTATACAAGGATACGTTATAACATATGCCTAATGACTACAAACAAGAAAGATGAGTGCGTTGATAAAACGAGTGTACCGGAGGTAATATGTTTGAAATAAACAATTACCATGAAAAATATGACTTTAATATGAAATATTAGAATAGAAAATAAAACAACGAGAATTATGAAATAATATGGTTATGGAAGCAGAATGAGAGTTTTCAGTTATAACATTTTAATTATTTATATAATGTTAATAAATCATGCGTAAATATTACAAATATTCTGTTTTGAGTACGTAATAAATGCGAGTGAAGCACGAATGCATCGAAATTACAATTTAAATAAATCAGCGATTACGAACGAAAATAACATATAAAACAAACAGGGTTGATGCAATTTGCAATAAAACGTCATTTGAATTTTATACGAACATAAATATCGAATCACATTTCGATAATAATGCGAATAATTGAAACAGCACAGAAATGTTTTAAACCATTTAAGTTTTCCCGTATAATTGAGATGACGTCATGTGAATTCGATTAAAAAAGGATTAATTGAATCCACGACACTGCCTTGGATTAAATTTAAATTAATTAATACTTTACTTTTTTGATCGTAGAGTTGCATTTATTTGAAATAAACGTATTCGTTATTAAAATAAATAATTCACAAAAATTATAATAATAGAAAAATATTATTTCTACAATAAAATTATTATTCGAAGTAAAATAAGATTTTATTTGAATAATTGAAAAAATGTATTATTTTACCCTTTAAAACATAAAGGACCGAGCTAAAGCTTTGTACAAAATATTATTAAAATATTTAACCCTTTAGAGCATCGATTTCCTGTTTGTACTTATTAACATGAGTTACTACACTTTATAGGGATAGGGTATATATACATATATATATATATATATATATAGTCTCGAACGTTAATTCATCCCAATCGCAAAAAAAAAACATTTTTTTAACACTGCGGGCGCTTTTCTCAATTTCGCGCCCTACGGTGAAAGTTAGAAACGCAAATAATCATTAAATAATAATCATTAAAAATAATCATCAAATTAATTTTTAATAATTGTACTACAAAACATCGTATATGCATCACAGTACTATTCTATCGAAAAGTATTATTTCTGTCCCAGTATGAGCGAAAAATGCGATTTCGTGCACATCTGAACGCACAATGACTTTCGTAACGTTAATTAAAAAGATATAGAAAAAACGTATAATTACAAAAACATGCATAAAAAATAAACGTAAGATGAAAAACATGATAATGAAAAAATGAAACAAGAATAAAATAATGAATGAAATGAAATAGATAATGACGGATAACACCACTCTATTAAAATTCTAAAACCAAATGAAACGCCGAATCTCTTCTCACTGCATTGTATAGAATTCCTGTCCCATTTTACTAGAAAAAAAGCTATAGTTGCTGTCTAAAATTATTGATTTAAAAGTGTTTGCAATAAAACTGAATAATATAACTATAAACAAAAGTAAATAGACCAGTTGCTTGTTACAAAACTATCCAAATACTAGATCTCAAAATTGAATTTAAAGTGACCACACGATTTTTCCTATTATCTTACCTAATAACTGTTCAGTCAAATAATTATTTAAAATTTGTACATAATCATCGAATCTAATAACTGTCCAGTGAAATTATTCAAAATATAAAAACAAATGGACAAATATGCGATACATACTATCCAGTCAAAATATGTAGTTTGTTTATTTACATGACCTCCTAAAACCATTTCCTTGTTTTGTTTGGAATACAACACTTAAGCATGACTTATAGTAGGACGACAATTTGACCTATTTTCATTTATAATTTGATAAACATATAAAACAAAACACCGAGATGTAAAGCGCCATAAAAATCGACTGCCATTGATTTTCCCAGACGTAATGTCGCATTTGAAGAAGAAGATGACGAACAAACGCTACATGCCCATGTTGGTAAAAATGATATTTGTGAAAGGTTTAGTGACAATAACAATATAGATAGTGATAATGCGAGCAAATAATATGATGAAACTTATGAACAAAGTGTTGGTATGTGTCACTATATATGTATTAAATTTGATCGAAAATCATTGTGCCTATACGGTGTAGATAACCTTATTCATAATAAATATATATAAAAATATTACAATAATATTGGGCAGAATGTACGCAGAAATTGGACAGAAAATGCTCAGATAAGCCCCGGATGTGCCTGAAAATGGATAGAAATTGGGTGCAAATTGTGCAAGATTTATCTAAAAAAGTTTTATGAAAATGTTACATTTCTAATAGGAAGTTGGCTAGACGGTGAATAAGTAAATTAGCCAAAACTTTCGAATAATTAGACGCAATTTCTACCAGTATCACGATATTAGAAATGTAAAGAAATCCAAGCAATATTTGATGAAAAACGTAATTGCCGTCCTCTAAAACATAAACAGTTACATAACAATGGAAGAATCGACGGTAAAAGCGTCGCGAAAACGGATGTTTCTCCGTATCATCCGTACCGGTGCGGTAATTTATAGTAATTGTTATCACTTTTAATTACAGGTCTATGTATATCGTCATTATACGAGGAGGGCGAATAAAACTGCAAGCCGAGCGACCGCGATTATGCGTCTCGTCGGTATATCCCTCGTTATGAAATCGCCCTCGGGAGTGCCGTGTATTAATTATTTCGCGGCCGGAAAAGAAATACGAGTATAGTACGCCCTCGTGTTCGTATACGTATATATATATATGCGATCCACCCTTGTTTTCTCGGGTTGCTACAGAAACCCAGGGACGATGGCTAAAAGGGTAAACTATCCGTGTCACTGGGACCGCGGAGATTTCTCTCCCCGGAAATGTCTTGTCTTTGTTAATTTCCGGCTTTTCTTCCCCCAGCTGGCTTTCGCCCTGATCTTTCTTTAGCATTTAGTCCTTTTGATGCAAGGTTTGATGGATTACTCTGCTTTTCCCATAGTTTGCGTAATGAATAGGGCGGATATCATTTTTGTACTTTTGTACTCTAAAGTAAAAGTAATTTTTGACTTGAGATGCAAAAGTTTTATCACTCAAAATAGTTTAAAGTACGTCATTATTTGAAATGAATAGAAAAATTTACTGCGTTTTATGTCGATCTCGTATGTAATCAATTACGCGAAAAACTGTCAATTAAAATTTTGAATTGCAGAATTTTTGTTCTTTTTGCGTAAACAATTTAATTTCTTCTGAACTTCGAACACTATGTCGATATTCTTCAATATAATAAGTTGAGAAGGGGAAATCATATCAATCAACAGTCACGAATCTGCACGTATTTTCCGAGTTTGTCTCTAAAACAACATGTGTGTGAAGCTAGCAGATCAATTTCTAGTAGATAAATTTTTATTGCAGTTATAGTCGCTTGCCGGTGAGTCTTGAAGTGTCTGATACTTTTCAGCGATAGTTCTAGCGACTTTGATTTAATGAAAAGCAATTTAAAAAATGATCTGCCAAATATGTCGAAGTTAGCAACAGATTTGTTAACAGATAAATATTATTACTAAAATGACTTAGATTTGAAGTTCACAAAAAAATTGAAAAACAATTATCTGCTGAATTTATTGCAAGAGTTCTAGAACTGGTATCTGGAACTGTATATTTAAAAGATCTAGAACTCTTGCAATATAGTCAGCAGATCACGGTTTTTCAATTTTTATCATTGTTATCAACAATAAAAAATTGTCTAAGACACGTAAAAGGACGAGAATTCTCACATTTATGTCAGCAAGTCATCGTTTTTTTAATGTTATGCTATTGTTCTTAGATAAATTGGGGGACTAGAACTTTTTGAATATGAGCCTTAGCAGGCAGAACTATTTTGAGAACTTTAAATCTAACTCATTTTAGTAATAGTTATCTATTAAAAAAAATTTTTGTCATAAATGATCTGCTAACTTCGGCTTATTTGACAGATCATTTTGTTTAATTGTTTTCCTTTTTAATCAAATTCGCTAATACTATCGCTAAAGTATTAGGAACTTCAGAACTCATCTGCAAGTGACTAGAACTGCAGTAAAAATTGATCTGGTAGAAAGTGATCAGGTAGGAAGTGATCTACTAGTTTCACACACATACTTCAGAATCGTGAATGTCTATAATTACGACCTTGATACTACGTAATATACTATAGTTAAAGAAGTGTTTATTCCGATTTTCAAACACTATTTTTGGAAATATTGTATACACAACATTTATAGGCTTTTGTTATTATTGTTTTATTATGACTTTTCTTTAAACAAGATTACATTTGTTTTTTTTTAAAGTATCTGGTTTATGGTATAACCGAGGATATAACGGTTCAAAACATACCGCAATAATACTGTAACGCGTGTCGTAAACGTATCGATAATATTATTGCGATATACAAGCATTGCGTTCGCGAAATCCTGTAGCGCACTCACCGAGATCGTTTTCGCTATTGACACTATTGTTATTGCAAGGAAACCGCTCGACAGTCTACGTGTTCAATTTCCAGCAATCCCCTATCGACGTAAAACCAATCCCTTTTTTGTTTTTGTTATTTTTTTTAGTTTTTTTTTTTTTTTTTGAATATACACGCTCGAACGAGTGTAGTCGCGCATCCACCGGCATGCATTTATAAATTTCACCCGCGAATCGAGCACGTATACGGGAAACTGTCCCTCTCCATTGGGTTTTTACGGTAGACCGATTTTTCATCGAGGTGCGAAGCGACCATTCTTCGCATGTATACGTGTGTGTATATAGGCACTGTGACAGATTTCAGGTTCAAATGCGCGTCTAGATGACGAAATTGCCATGATATATATTTTTGCTCTTTTGGCCGTGTGCGTATTGAATTTTCGCGTTCATTATGGTGTCTATTGTCTTTCCTTGATTTGCAGTAAACTTCGTGAATTCGACGAAGGCAGGAGCAATCACGTACCCAATTACGCACTCGCTCTTTTATCACTGTTTGTTTTGACTTTTTACAGAAATCGTATTTTAATGAATATTAAATGCGGGTCAGCTAAATTTTTGTTTGGACTCCTTTTTGGTATTGTTATGATTAATAAATATTTGTGTTGTACGCAGTGCTCGATTACATGCCCTTGAAGAGGACCTCGATAAAAGGTCGAAACGTTAGTGTGTATTGTTGATTTAATAACACAATAAATACAAACTAATTTTTCTGGCATCTATGTTATAAAAGTTTAATGGGGTGTAGTTCCAGCACCAACTAAACAATTTTAATTACTTGTATTATTATTCTTGACGGTGTATGTTCAATTTTTATACATTTTAATGATTTTATATTTTTTTTTTCATAAATTTGTAATTTTTGTTAATTTTTATTTTCATTTTTATTTTCATTTTTATTTTATTTTATAAGCATCGTTTATGTGTTTATCACGATTACTTAAAGGGTGCATTAATTAATTTTGTTAAAATTAATATTTAAATTTACGTTATTATCAATTTCTTCACTTAAATTTTTCAATTCCATCAAATTTTATCGTTAAGTGTGAAATTTCACTATAAGAAATTTATAGAGAGAGAGAGAGAGAGGAAGAGATAGAGAAGTGCAACTTTATCATATATTCCAGTAGTAATATTCTATACAGTATTTTTTACGTAACAGTAACGATCTTTCAAGGTTGGACAAGTACTGGACGCGAAATTAACGTTTGTTATAGCCGTTGATGAATATATCCACTTATAAAAGGTGTGGTTGACTGTAGAACATCTGGACATAAATTTGCGCCCGAGGTGAGAGTTTCTCTCCCAAATGCCACAGCAGTCATCGTGCATTGAATTAATACGTCAAGGTGCAGACATTAGGGCAGCATGTACGGGACGGCACTCACGTTTTGGTCTTGGCCGTAATGCGGTTGGAATAGGTCCGTCAGGAGCACTTCAGAAAATTCATTGCGCTGTTAATCATACGACTGCATAATGCTTGTTACGTTATTATGTCCGAAAAGAAAAGTTTAATTATGGTCAATTATCGATTTGCTTGATTTGTCATTGTTAAAATTTCGATTAAGAATGAGCATTTAATGAATAAGCTTCTTTAAATCTAATAATGACGAAATTATGAAAATTTTTATCAAGACTTGATAATATTCATTTACTACAGTTTATTTTTTATAGTATTGTTTTTTTTATGCATAATTTTTTATTTTCTTATGATCCATACGGATTTTGATAAGTTTTAATCCTTCTTCTTATTATCAAATTTTTACCAGTTTCTGTTAACTTCGTTTTTTAATTTTACGGATTACAATGTCGATTTTGGTGTTTTTAACGTATATTTGTATATACTTTGTTATACACTATTATTATTATTATTATTATTATACTTTTACTGACGATTTTTCAGCTGTACATTTCTTTCACCATCGCATTCATATTTCAAACTGTCAATATAAAAACCCATTGTTAACTCTCTTAATTTTTGTTAATACTGATCTTAGTTTTGGAAATTTCGTTGGTCTTTCTTTTACTTTTTATTTTATTATTTTGATTTGTTTTATTAATTATGTTAGGGCGTAGGAAACATGGTGACTTTTGTTCAATTTTTGTGTTTTTATTTATTATTTTATAATCTAAAATATATTTAAGGTTGACAGATTATGATTATGCGTTTATCGATATGTTTACTCTTTAAATTTATCGGATAGAAATTTCTATTTGTTATGGGTGTACATTCCTCGACTCACTCCAACATTTCATACTTCGAGAGTGAAATATCACTCTTGAAGTATGAAAATGCATTCTTTTGAAGAGTAGCTGTATTTTCATTCTTAAATAGTAAAATGTTGGTCCAGGAAATTTAAAAAGTATTATAGGAAAGACAAAATTCTCTATAAATTTCTTGGAGTCAAATTTCTCTCTATAAAAAGCGAAAAATGAGCTACGCTTTCAAAACAGTGACTTTTCATTATTTAAGAGTGACATTTCACCCTTTCTGGAGTATACTCACTTCAAAATTGAGTAAAATATCTCTCCAGAAATTATGAAAATTCACTCATTTTAAGGTGGTTCCCTTCAAATCAACATTTCTTTACAACATAATGAAAAAAATATATGTCGTTTATTAAAAATCAAAGAATATTGTAGTATTTTTTAAAA
>JAPYZR010004637.1:0-21495 GCA_030522945.1 Trichopria nigra | reverse complement strand
TGTGCGATGTCTTGCATTCGATAAATTAATGCCTTAGCTATGTAGAAAATCAATCACGACGTAAAAAACCTGAGAGACTGGTTTTTAAATGTGAAAAAAACTAACGGAAAAAAGGTGGCACAGCGTGTGTGCCACGGTGACGGAAAGGGTTAACCTATTGGGACTATACGCTATTTTCACGTTCCTCCTCGTCATCATCATTGGCCAGTGTGGGAAAGAGAAAACGATAACGTCAACCCTTATTCTTTAATAGAGGAGTGAAAAAAAAATAAAATTGAGAATCGAAAAAACGTAAAATAATTAAGGAGGTAATTATAGAATAAGGGGAGTTAAAATAAGGGGTATCCTAATTTTTATTAAATTTTTGTACTGGACTGGCATGCTTGAAATTGTGCGAAGAAACATCCCCCGTGCAATATCGTTCATCAATCATTGAACACGCAAATGTACATAATAGGAATAGTACATTTCGTAACAATTGCGGGAAATTGCATTTCCCGCACCAAAAACAATATAGGAAATACGAGTTTCTCACATATACTATTGATTCAAATGTTTATTTATTCGTGCACTCCAGAAAATGTTTGATCGACATCATGAACTGAGAGAAATATATATGAACTCTTTATTCGAGAAATGGAAAATAAACAAAAATTACACAGTCCTGATACAAAGGAAGATATTAATGTACGAAATCAAAAAGTCAAGCAAGAATGATTGCAGTATCATTATAGGTGGACACGTGCTATTATGTAAAACAGTTGATTTCTACAAACTTTACTATGCTCGTGTATTATAATAATAATGATAATAATAAATGACAGCTAATTACGACACGAGAAACGTACGGAATATTCGCGAAATCCCATTTTTCAATTTCTCGTAACGTGTACTTATTAAATACTCGACGAGTTTAAGATGGAACGTTAAAATTTGAAATCGCATAAACGATAACGGATTCAGACCATATGCAAAAATCCTCGTATCAAATGAAGGAGCAGACGTTCTACTTTCTAAATTTGACTTCCCCTTGATTGGAGTTTTCCGACGCATGTGCTTTTATGTACAGTCACGTTTCAGTCGAGCAAATGTATCGATGATGCAATTCCTTATATACACAAGTCACTGCAAATTCGTTTACTTTACGGAAGGCTTCGGAAATAGCCCTTATTGACTTAATGCGTAAATCCTCGCGTTTTAGGTCAGGACACGTACGTATCTCGTGTGAACGATTGTTTATTACAGACTATAATTCCGCTTAGAAATCCAATATCTTCCATTAAGTAGATATACGATTAATTGGCTCAATTTTCGGTTGGTACACGGAGCTATACCGACAATATTTATATAGCGCCATGACCTTCCACTCATAATTACGCGGTTGAAGAAATGATATTTGTTTTATAGCTTCTGCGCGGTATTCGTCCAAATATGTATATTCCAACTATACCCTGGGTGAAGGCGTGACCTAAATGTACGAAGTCAGATTTTTCTTCGCTTATATATTGGAAGACAAATTATATACATGAAGGTACTTTGCCTCACGACACTCGAAATACGTAACTGCTGTACGATGTTTTTTTTTCGTCAACTTCGTATATATCCCTTGCACGCTATTCAATAAATTGGCCGCCATTTATATATGCAGACGTAATTGCAGCCGTTTCTTCCGCATATATAGAATACACTTATAATATCTATGTATATTACGTGTTTATTCCCAGAACGCAAATTGCTCATGTACTGTTTTCATTTTTGCGGGGGGGTCTTGCTTGCGTTGGTGTGGGTGGGGGGGTTGTGTTCTACTCCATATATGAATATCAGTGTGCCTTTTTTCCCTATCGTAAATCGAATCCTCGTATTAGAACTGGACGTCTTTATACGATTCTTAATAAAGTTAAATAGGTACACACGTATATATGTCGGCTATATACAATCAATAAAATAGATTATTATAAACGCAACGTACATCGAGCACGAAGTCTGTTTGTACAATTGTTTATTGGCCTTTGTCATATTCTTCTAACGAGAAAATTTATTTCAAAATAGAGAAATGAACTTCTTACAGGTATATTACAATGTATAAGTGGCAATAAGAGCGATGGCAACTAAATTTAAGTCCATCAAAAGCTCGCAAGTCCACAAAAATTTTGAATTAGGGTGCACATCCTCCTATACACATTATTTATATCAACCATCTGCACTACAGACGCTGGAAAAAGATATACTCTCGTTATAGCGGACGTCTTTCGACTTTGTTACAGCACACACCGGAAGTAGCCTCTCGACTAAATCTTTCGATACGTGTGTATATTCGTGCTTGAGATCGTTTGCACTTGTACAGTTGCTTTCTGCAACGTATAATATGACGCATTCGCACAGGACGGCGACCCTCGGTGATTTACCGTCACATGCAATAATAACATCGAGTTTACGTTATTTGCCAATTGTCCACGCGAACTCATTTTAAATGAATGGTAAACAATGAGCGAATAAAGATAATAAATCAGGTAAACAATTATCGCGAAAGTTTCGGCCTTGCGTGTATCGTTCGGTGTTATTCAAGCACGTGTTCTGCATAATGCGTATGTGTTTGTATTTAAAAGAACAAGGGATCTCTTGAGGCTTCAAACATTGAGTATTTCGCTTGACTATACGAATTGGCATACGGCTTTCAGATATCTATACTGCTTCAATATATTTTACAACGTAATTGAGAAGGTACTGCATGTGAGGTTGATGAATTTGTATGATCTTCGTTATTCAGGAGTCATTTTTAATAAATTAAAAAAAAAAAGATATTTATACATTGTATGGGTACGTAAAACAAATGCGTTTAATTGAAATGTTTTATTTGCAATCGAGTATACAAGGTATACATTTTTAAATGATGCAGAATTCGATGATTCGTTTTACGGTCGAACAGTCGTTATCCTGATGATTCGATCCTTCTTAATCCTTCAAAGAAAATCGAATACAGTTAACAATTGAAAGGAATAAACGTAAATTATTATGTATATTACAATTATAATTGTTATTTTCACTTATTGACAAATTATATTATGTAGAATCGCATTTAACTCTTGAGATTCCAAAGGTTTTTTATAGAAGAAAAGGTGTCGCACCGTCCAATCGCACTGTATTTCTCACTTTATAGTTTACTTTCATTTTTAATGTGATATAGATTGAAGCTGCTAAGTGAATATCTTGCGTGGGATTAAGGAAATAAAATGTTACAGTTTTGAATAAAATTTCCAATCGCTGTGTTTATTTTTTTGTTTACATTTATTTTCAATCATCTGGAGAAATTCTTACAGTGACGCAGTAGGAATGTTATCAACCTCTCACCTTATACATAAATACCAAACAAACGATATAATAAACATAATATAGGAGAGCTATTCATTCCTACGTTAAAAATACTTTCTATATTGGTCGTAAACGAGCCGTATAATATCTTCTATAAGTGACATGTAAATGTACAATTTTTTCATGTGTAATATCTGAAAGAAAAGGAAAAAAAAAACTGAAAAAAAAAATTAATAACGAAAAAATGAATTCTTGTATTTGTTCCTTATTTGATGTGCGTGTATTTATAAATATACACTGTTTGCTATACTCACTAATCATATATAAATAAGCACTCATAGTGTTTGTGTGCGTGTGTTTATATTTTTATTTTTAACGTATATATACTTACCTTTTAATTAGAATACGACGAGTGTTTATTTCCGGTATGATTACGATAACTTTCTATATTGATATAAATCGATGTCAGAGGTAGTAGTATAGTCAGAGGTAGTATAGATGTGCGTTAATTATACAATATGTATATATACCCATCGCGTCGGCTGTTTGTACATATATCGACTGTCAAATGTTTTTTGACGTATACCTTGGGCTGTTGACGTTTCGTAAATGCCACGATCTTCTGTTCTCATCTGTGCGATATTTAAAGTTGTTGTTGTTGTTGGTGTTCATTTAGACCAAGTGCCTGCGTCATTACATGAACAAAATGCTTAACTATTGTAAATACGTAATTTATGTACATATATATATATATAATAAAACGCGAGTTAGAATATTATATATGTGTGTAGTAAATATTTCTTTTCATATTTTAAACGTAAATTTATAATACTAAGAAATGCATTAACTTTGTTAACTTATTATAATAAATTGTTGACACTATAATAGATAAACGTTTGAAGAATTCATAAGAATGATGCTATATAGAACAATAAGCTCGCATGGAATATAATCTATATACGTTCTTACTATATATATATATATACACACAGTTATTTCTTTTTAAAGCAACTATAGTAAAACATATCTTATTGTTAATATTATGTATTTTTAAATATGTGTTATATTCTTCTATAAAAGAAAATCTAAAGATTCATCCTTGTATATAAAAATGTGTACAATATTAAAAAATATATCTATGTATATATATGAGCACATTTAGTTTGTTTTCATTCATTTTAAATCCATCACTTGTCATTCAAAATAAGAAATTATTATTATTCAAAATTTTTTCCTTTTAAAATTTCCTTATATATAATTTCGAATTTACAACTCACATTTTAATGAAACGCTTATTGGGACTCAAATATATAAAACGTTCATAAAAAAGAATCCAAACATTTTTTCAAAACTCTTACCTCATCAGGGTATTTTTAAGTACTTCGTGACAACTCAGAAAATATTACATCGAAGTCGGTTGAAAATTGACCGGGAAATTAATCTCACAATTCCGAAAAATATATTTTTTACCAGCGACTTTTTTATTCCTACATTTATAAATTCGATTCGAAATTAAATTAAAAAATGTTGTTACTCAATGACATAACATATGCCAAATTATAAAGTTGGAATGTTACTCATTGATATAATAGTACAAATTATATAATTACATCGATTTACTTATATACATATATATAAGTATTCAAAACTATATATGTGTGTATTAATATATTTATTTATATTTATAAATTGTCAATCTTTAGATTTTTAGTAAAATTGAAAAATTTGGAAAATATTCGTCTGCCATATTGGATCCGCCATTTTGAATGTTGAAAATATTTACATCACATTCACGATCAGCGACTCCAAAAAGTACTGTATAAACATTTTTGTAAAAATTGTAATATTTTGAAAACGTTCGTCCGCCATAATGGAAATATTTCTGTAGAAAAAGTATAATTAATAACATATGTATATATACTTGAATTTGGCAGCAGTTTCCACTGAAAGAAAATTTATAACGATGTTTTTTACAATTGTTATTGTTAATATTATTTTTGAATAAGTAGTATTCTTCTATAAAAAAAATATATCAAAAGATTCATCCTCGTATATAAAAATGTTTACAATGTTAAAAAAATATATGATATGTAAATGCACGCATATCGTTTGTTTTCATTCATTTATTAAATCCATCACTTTTCATTCAAAATTTGAAATTTTTTCCTTTCAAAATTTTCTCCTTTTAAAATTTCTTTATTTACAATTACGCAATTACAACAACCCACATTTAAAAAAAAAAAAAAAAAAAAAAAAAGAAAAAGTGGATTAAAATGGATAGAAAATGAATCAACTTAAATCCACTTGAATGCATTTTAATTCATTTTATTTCGATTATTGGGCGTCTATATATAAATGCGATTCTGTCCGTTCTCGGTTGCAACCAAATATGATTAATGTCACAGTCTATTTGTCAAATTGGATAAAAACGTATTAATTTGCTTCAGAATTTAATCCATTTTAAAACAGTTTAACGAATTCAAAGTACGAATAGGAATGGATTAAAATTTTAAAACCCATTTTATTCCAATTACGATTACTGCTGTATCTGTATACCTACCTGTTGCTTTTGTGTTTGATGAGTGATGGGTATATATTATATAGACATTAACCGCACCTTTTATAGTCTCCCTTTTAATCAGGTAGAAAAAGGGACTTATATACCCAATAAACGAAAATGGATTAAAAGGGATGAATAAAGTGTCACAAAGGGGATTAAAACCGTTCAAGCAATATTTTGACTGGCTGATATAAGCCAATATCACGTAATTTTTTACGGTTTTAATCCTTTTTAATCCATTTTCGTTTACTGGATAATGTCATATATTACATCCATCAACAACTGCATTTTTTGTACCTCGTGCACCTATCATTTCAATACCCCCCAGGTGGCATGCTTTCTCTCTTACCATATGCACTATGACGAAACATCGCATGACCATTTATACCTTTTCGTATCTTGTTTTGAATTCGAATTCGTGAGAAAAAAAAATGGCCGATTGAAAGTTTGCAGATCTCGCGGCTCCCCCGCCGCGGTCCGGCCGCCGGCACCCTCGCGCGGGTTCACGAAAAATCGGGCTATGTACATCTCGGATGACGAAAAAGAGCAAATTAAGGTCACTGCTCGCCCCATATGTACTTTCGAAAGGCTCGTCCGATGGTACGAGGCGAATCGTCCAATCAGGAGCCGGAATCGTGCGAAAACAAGGGATCGCGCGTTGTCGCACCATCGGTTTATATACATTCGAAGCGCGTATTACTACGTACGTAGAAAGCGAGATATACACTTAAAGGCGTGTGTATAATTCGTAAAGCCGCCTCGTAGGTCGTGGTGTGCGTCTCTTTTAATTCTTTTACTACATAATAGTATGTAGTATATTACTGTTTTGCCCGTGTCAGTCGCGAGCCGACGATCGGCCGATAAAGTCGCACTCAATAACTGCGCATGCGCGGCACTCGATCCGTCATATACTACATAAGCGCATGCGGCGGCACTCACACACGCGACATTTTCAATAGACTTGTGTATACGCGTATCAGTACATACGTGTGTGAGAATTGTATAGATCGAGTAGCTTCGCCGCGGCTTTCAGTTTCTGCTTTCAGTTTCGACGAGACAGAGTCGCGCGCGAGTTCCGTGCACGTGTCGATCAACACTGGCCCCTTTGTTTTGCTAAATTGTTTTTTTGTTGTTGTTCATATACATATTATTCTAAGGAAGAAAGACTGCTCAACGAGGGGTCATCCACTCGAAGGGTTGACACCCTGTGTCGACTCTGCATTATAGGAGCGACGAGGAGAGAAGGAAAATACGTTACGGATATCAGGATGTACAGTAGACGTACGTACGTAATTATTGTTTGTTGTGACATCGTCTATATAGACGTCAATGATTTGCAAAATGATGACATCGACGTCCCTATATACATAACGACGTTACCTATGGACGTTTTGAAAAACGTTAGATTATTGGCAATTGACGTATATACATTCCTTACGATTTTTGCAATTTTTTTCCAATTGTCGATTTCGCGAACGATTCTTTCGTTTCTTTTCGATACATTTTTGAACTTTCGGAGATTCCAGGACGATATATACATACAATACGATTGAACATTTTTGTAACGAATCAAAAGTGGCATTATATATGTGCGGGTCGAATATCAATTGAAATCTTTTTTGTATTATACTATATACTGTTCTTTCGTACCGTAATATTCAGTGTAAACACGTAAAAAATGTAATATTGTATACATTGCGTATATATATATATATATATTTGTGAAAGAAACCTTATTGTGCGAATCGGAGACAATTATTTAAAATGCGAAAGAGATGTTCGGATGAACTGTCTATATGACATTTGTATTCTACGGCGTACGAAACCAGTAGTATAATGTCTAATATACAAATGTACGGAATTTATCGTGAAGGAAGTTATTGTCGTGAATAAAAAGTTACTTTTATATTATATGACAAAAGAAGGAAAGATAATGAATATTGTAATCGTGCATTGTACGGTGGATGTCACTTATTTGCAAACATAAAGAGAAGTTTTAGAATATATATGTATGTGTAGACAGCCATTATGACAGGCAGCCATGTTGACTGTTTTGTTGGTTATGTATAAAATAATAAAATTATAAAAATTCATTGCCAAATTGGGCATAAAGACATTTATTTACAATTACGGACATAAACAATGAAAAGGCCAACATAATGGCTGCCGTCTGTCATGCGCATTGTATGTCGTTCTGGAATATATATATATATATATATATATATAAAGAATGACATATATATAATAGATTACGAATGTCTGATAAGATTTTCAACATTCAAAATGGCGACTATAAAGTGTCAAATTTATTAAAAATATTGCACGTTCTATCCGTATAGGGTTTTGAGATCTGAGGACGGGTTTTTAAAATTCAAAATGGCGGCTGTGAAAGTAGATAACATTCACATTAAATAATAATGTAGAATAACATAAGTTTATTATTTTTAAATTTATTTTTTGTATAATATTAGTTTTAACGTAAATGTTTATATTGAAATAATTTTTTTTTTTTAAGTAAATTTTTAGTAAAACTATACTAAAATTAAAAAAAAAAAAAACTAAAGAAATTAAAAAATACACCACATATTTAAAGAAAATCTCGCGATAAAAGCGCGAGAAGAGATTTCGCGCCGAGAAAACGCAAAAAATTTGTTATTATTGAAGGTTCTCTCTTGGCACAGTTGGACACTGTCATTCATGCTTGTCATGTTTTTATGTAAAAGAGAAATAAATTCTCTCTTTAGAATGAAAAAGAAAACTTGTTTGAATACATTGAAGTCGAAGGAAGATACAAGCAGTCGAGTGTACGAGGAAGATGGCCTTCCTATCATATGCACGAAAGTATAATTCAGGGGTCTTCTTTTGTAGACATCCGGTTGCAAACGATTTGTCGTCTGTTAATAACTGCTTATCTTACAATTTCGTGTTTACTAGTAGTTCCTTACTCGAATGTGCTATTTTTCTGTATTTTTTTGTGAATTATTTTGTGGATATAAACAAAAATCTAAAAAGTGATTTTAAAAATCATATTGCAATTTTTACTCGTATTTTATTTTTTTTTTTTTATTATGTATAGGTATTTTATTTATTTATATATATATATATATATGAAAATTAATACTTTTCCTGGAAAGATCATCAAAGATTCAAAATAGCTAAATGTTTCGAATCTGAGTTCCGATTCGTAATCAAAGGCCTCAAAAACCTCCGTATATAAAATTTTCGTAAAATTGTCAGAAAAAATTGTTCATTTAAATAATGTGCGCCGCAAAAGGCTTAACAAAAAAAGTTTTATCTTAATTATTTTTATTACAAAAAACTAATTGTTAAAAAAATAAGTGACTTAAGAATGATAATAAAAAAAAAAAAAACTTTTCGTGGTAGAATAAATGAATGCCCGTGATTGGTGGAATTAGGCATCATGACATTGAGATAACGGTAAAAGTCGCCTGAAGTCAAGGAAACCAGCAATACTTTACTTTAATCCATTGTTTCGATTATTAATTTAATCACAATTATTTGGATTGTTTGGGCCTGATGTTTAATAAATTATTAGAAAATTTGTCATTTTTTTTTTTTTTTTTTGAGGAGGATGAGGATTGGCAATACATATTTTATTTCTTATTTATATTATTTTACGCAGAAAGCTAGAAAAATTGACATGGCCTCGCGAAAAAAAAAAAAAAAAAAAAAAAAAAAAAAAAAAAAAAAAAAAAAAAAAAAAAAAAAAAAAAAAAAAAAAAAAAAAGCTACATAAAGTCTCACTTTGCGCCCGCAAAAATGGGCATAAAGCAGCACTTTACTAGGACGAAAAATAAATTATGTAACCTTCGCGAAGTTTCATTTTTCTGAATGAAGATATCAATTACTATTTTTTTTTTTTATATATATATAATGGTCAGTTCTTTTATCATAATTGGCAGTAATTTTTTTTTAATTATCTACCATGATTATACAAATTTTTGTCTACTGCTGATGATGGCACTAATAATCGCGCGTCATTGTGACGATATTTATTTTGGTATCAATGCCGAACATGAGCAATGTCATTCACAGGAATTGTGGCTATAGGCAATAAAATTTAACGGGATTGTAGATCTTCTCGTACGATCATTCCTCATTTGACTCAAAATCCAGAAAATTTCTCATTCTCTATACATTTTCCCTATTATATGTTAAACGCCTTGTATATATGTAGAATTTTATTAAATATCGTTTATGAAAAAAGCTTCCATTTAAAAAGCAGACACAAGTACGTTTGTCGAGAACCGCACACACAAACACACACACACACGCACACAAATAATTCTAAAATGGCGATACAAGTGAATTTTTATTTATAATATCGTAGACATGCGCACAAAATGACAGAACTTATAATGGAACTTTATAAAACTTAGTAATCGAGACTTTTTCAGATGGCCGATCGTGAATCTGACGTCAGTTTTTAAAAATTCAAAATGGCGGATCCAATATGGGTTATTACGATATTTTTAAGAAATGATCGGATTCACTTGAAACTATATTAGAACAGCCATTTCGAATTCTTAAAAGCTGACTCCTGATTTGCGATCTCGAAAAACATGTTTGTTTCAAATCATGTATACATTTTTACTTGAAAATTTAAAAAATGTTGTCCTGGGCCAATAGGAAATGGCTATTGAAGTTCTCATGGAGTTTAAATGCTAAAATATAGTGTCAAAGGTCAGGAAGAAAATTAGCGTACGTTTCGTACTTAAAATATCGATCGATATCGATCAATAGCTTTGAAATGTTTTGCGAAATATATATCAGCATTTCTTTTTTCAGAAAATTTTCCGTCAAAATTTGTTTCTTTTTCAATCAGTCACATAAAGAAAATATTTTCAATCTATAATTAGAATTTTTCGATTTCCCAATTTGAAAGCAGCAGTTTCTTGTTCAATTAAAAAAAGTTTAATTGAAAAATCGAACATGAAATGTACTATTTCTACTCATTCAACCAATAAATAAATAAAATATATGTATAAAAGTTATATACGCATACGTATATATGTTTGTTAAAGAAAGAGTTATAAGGGATTATTTTTATAAGTTACCTTATCATTGTCTGGAGTACTGATACTAATATTGCTTTCGAAAACAATTACTCGTTGTATCTCGTCTACGATCACACCTTGCCTTATATCTAAGATTATATAGATTTCAAAGTACAAAAATCACATGAATGTACGTATACATAAATACACACACACACACACACACACATATATATATATATATATGTATATTTGTCATTCTTTAATGTATATACATACATTAACGTATGTACCTTTTTTATAAAACAATGTATAGTTTTTGTTTAACCTTACTTGTGTTCTATATATATATACATTTATATATACGACAAAAATTTACCATGTTTATACTTATCATATGCAATACGATACAATACAATAATACGATGCAATTACGTAAATGCACAAGTATGCACAATGATAAGGACATTGTGCGAGAGACATCAATGTTGTCACAAGATGAAATGGCGTTAATAATATGTGGTAAGCCGAAATGTTTGCAGAAGACTTAAAAATTATTGCCCCATTATACTCAGCCATTAAGATAGCGAACCCTTTTACATCAAGTTGCGTATATGTGCGCCATTTGGAGTTATAAAATTCATTTTTAATTTCTGAGCTTATAATTCAGTGCCTATATGTATAAGGTTTGTTCAACTCGAATGCATCCGTATATGATTTAAAAATAATATATGCTTTAAATATATATACTGGACAAAAATTTGTTATTTTCAAGTAAAATATTTACTTGAATTAAGACAATGTTTCCTTCTTTTTTGTAAATCTTACTTAATTCAAGAAAATCTTTCCTTAATGCAAGTAAATATTTACTTGCTACTATTCAAGTAAATATTTACTTGAAAATAACAAATTTGTTTTCAGTGTATGTGCACTGTTGAATTTTCATCGAGTGCAGATCAAAAATACAAGGCGAGATAGAGTTCGATTTAAATGATTTTTCTTCGTTATACTTCTTACTTCGATATAGAATTTATTTGTTATTGTCGCGGAAACTTGTATAATGCAAACAAAGACGAAACTGTTGAGATCGTAATTTTCATTTTCTGGACATATTTCATGAGTCTTATTTGTACAGTTACAGTTTTTATATAAATATATTTATAAGAAACAATATTAAAATATCGATAATTAAACTTATTTGTATTTATCGTCGGTATTGTATTTATAACGACACTGTATTTTTTTTTGTCAAAAGTTTCAAATTTCTAGATGGATAAAAGGACTAGAAAACTCGATAGCATTTACCGCGGCGGCAAATCGATAAAACAATTTCCAACAATTCAGTATCTATACAATTTGAATCTCATTGTCAGCGCATATATATGTATATACATTACTGGAGAAGTCGCGTTTCTCAATATAATATCGCGTGATGTACCCGATGGAACGGACGCTAATCGATGTTTCATTCGATGAATGAGAATTAGTTCCTGTTTTTTAAAGTAGATTGCGAATTTTCGTTTGTCACCTTTCGATTGTCACTGTCGATTAGAGGTGCTATCACAATTTTTAATATATATATATATATATATAATCAAGAAGTTAAAAAGTTGTAATGAAATGGTGACATTGCATAAATCTATATGTATACGTATATTGGAACAAAATTGTTATACATGTGTGTGCGTGTAGATTTATACAATGTCATTGTTTCACTGCAGCTTTCTAACTTTATGAAGTAAATTCATTTCAAATTGTAAACTTATTTTTGACCAATTGTTTCTGTGTGTCATCAAGTAGGTACGTATATCTGAATCATTCGATTAACCGCAAATATTTTAAGGAATTTTATAATTTCGGAGTTCCCAACAATATGTGACTTTCGCCTTTTACGAGTGATTCATCAAAATTATAATTAATTCGAGTAACATTTCTCGTATTTAACCGTGACTGATAACTATTTACATTGTTGATTGAAAAATGTCACAATTGTTTCTTTTTAGCTGCTATAATATAATTGTATTAAAAACGAAAAACTGTCAGAATCCCTATGAACGATTGAAAATAAACAAACTGAAATATCGTTAGTAAACCATCAATGAACAAAAACAGAAATTCATTTTGTCTAAAGGTGCTGTTGCAGGCAGCGACGCCTCCATTTAAAGACATCATGATGTAAGATTAAGTCAGTAATGTCATCTTTTCTTTTTTTACTGATGAATTTACTAAAAAATCACGTCAATAAATGTGATCGTTGAATGGCGCCTTTTATAAAGGTGACGTTTCACGTGACGACGATTAATAGAGCATTTAACAATCATCACAAGGATATTGAACGATACGAAATCGCAATTTTTTTAGACTAAACTTTTCACGAAGATGCTGTAAACTTGATGGAAAATCGCCTTACACATAACCTTAAATTAAGACGTAGCATTGGCAAAAACTGCATATAATAAAACTACTATAATTTCTGACACGTACTGATTTGATAAATGTGTAAAGGTGCAGTTTCAAGAATTAGAATTACCGTGAAGGTTTCATTTATCTTTAAAAAAATTTTAAAAAAACGAAAGAAAGAAAAGTGAATAACCTTGAAAGATAAGCGAATATAAGCTTGATGTAGAAACGCCTAAGGGTGCATTTACAAGTAAATCGAAGGAAACTTCGGTTAACTTTGGTTTTGATGGTGAACGTATTGTACCGAAACATAACCTTACTTTTTTACATGAATTTTTCCCCCTCTTTCGACAAACCTCAAAAACCAGTTTACAGGTTATGTCACTGGTACGTAATGTAAATATTCGTACCGGTTCGCGCAGGTGTTGTTAATAATCGTAGTGCGCAATCGTAGTGGTTCAAACGAAGCATAATGATTAATGACATTTCGCTCAGAGTATAGTAAAACAATGCAATTTCTCCCCAAATCGCACTTTCCACGTATATAAAAGGTCATACATTCGTCAAGAGTGGGGCAACAATGAGATAAGTCTTACTTCAATAGCCTTCAAAACAGGACTTCTGACAAATGCCGACGTTCCGTTCGACTAATTTGATTTGAATTAAGAAAAAAAAAAAAAAAAAAAAAAAAAAAAAAAAAAATAAAATAGAGATACACTTTCCAGAAATGGCATTTTCAAGGATCGTTTCCGCATTGCGGAGCTAAGGTTCTCGTGTCTACAACCTCGGATCTCTTCATATCAGTGTGTGTAAGGCTTTCGTTTGATAAAGACGAGTTGAGTCATCATCCAAGCGATCAGTCTGCGTCACTGATACGGACGTGACACCAAGTTTTCGCTTTTAACCCGAAACACAACGGACTTACAATTGCGATACGACTAATTTTGTTTGGAGCCTTTGTACAGTCAAAGATTGATCACGATGATGGAGAACAATGCACTGCGACAAAAACAAGATTTTCGTGATTTTTTTATTTGAGGAATCGCCTGATAATATTGTTAGAAAATTGTCTTTTAAGTGACATATTTACGAAAATGGATGAGAAATTATATTGTAATTGACAAAGACTGACAAATGCATAAGGGTGTAATTATACATGGAGCGACATCTATACAGGATTATAACGTATTTACATACCCAGGTTGAACCAATCACGGCGATTCTTTTTGCGTCTCTCCAAGACAGGGTTGCCAGATCGTTCCATCCAAAGCTTCGCATCATGTAGGGCAGGTGCTAGATCTGGCAACGCTGCATCCAGAAATGAGTGCTCAAAATTGAAATTAAATTGTATATACACCCTACCATGCTGTATTTTACGTATACACCGTATATATATGAAAAATTATCTTATTTCGATAAAAAGAAGAATAGCGTAAAAATGGTAACAATGGTGGGAAAACCGATTAGAAATGTTTCGCAAGTACTGAAATATTCAACGACCTTAATACGAAGATGCAGAATGGCAAGTAAAACATATGCAGTATTATAAATTATATAATTTAGAGGAGCATCGGCCAACTACTTTCTCCTTTTCCACTATACGCTGCTGCGGAACATTTTACAAGCGTGCAGAATATATTCACATCGATGTTATCTTATCTGTCTATGCTGGACGTTATACTGTAGCAAACGTTAACTAAACTGTTCCTATCTGAACGGATTGAATCTTCGTGAAATTTAGCTTCTTCTATTGTTATAAAAAAAAAAAAAGAAATAGGAAAAAGTAAAATGAAAAGTCGAATTTTGTTCATTGTTTCGGAATCCATGGATTCCTTTCAATTTTTTGGCCCGCGGGATGATTATGTGAGAGACGTTACGTGAACATATTTGCATATATATTAACGCATGTCGTCGTTGCCAAGAGATGGCCACGTGTGAAACTCGACTATATATAAGTACTTGGATGAGACACTGGGTGGTCAGGGTCAGGGATGTAAAGGGAGCTGTATAACCGCGGCGGAATTGCGTCACAGACTTTCAGCGATGGAAAGTCCTTTTTTTGGGCAAATTTGATCGAAATTCATCAGGATGCGATTGTTTACTTTTGCATTGTTAATTAATTTATTATTGGAAATAATAGAAACACACACGTAAACAATGTACTTAGGTATTGGGTATTTTTTATCGTAACAAAATCCAGTTTACACACTTGAGGTCCATTCTCATTCGTATCGTCATAATTGTCGTCGACATTGCCAATGTTAATTCATGTACATGACGATTTCGATTCTTGCATCCAGCGGCACATGCGAAAGTGCAGCCAAAGGTGACTTTCTATTATACGCAATAATTGATAAGTGGCGCTACTTGTCAATTCTTTCGTGAAAGAATTCAAATGGCAAAAATAAAATAATGTATACGATTTAATAATTTTAATACGCATATAAAAGATAAGCGATAAGATGAAGGAGCATTTTGACAAACTGGAAAATTGTGAAATCAGACGGGTTTCACTCGAGCACGTTTGCCGATTACTGCATTGTAGATGCCCTATATACATATATATTGCAGTCGGTAATAATAGTGGTGTATAATCGATCAGAATTTCCCTTTTACTGTATGTATATATATGTAAATAGTCGGAAACTTCAAGTCGACTTTCAACTTTGCGCCAGCAGAAAAACTCCAATATCGCCATTCACACGCATGATGCACGTATATATATTAATCAAGTCGTTGTGCAACGGACTTTCCGGCAAAAAAAAAGGCTTAAATGGATTTTAAGCGATTTCGTAATTCATCCAAGTCATCAGTACCGCGAGACCGACGTTATTTGTATTATTTACATATAAGAAGTATTTATATTATTTATGGCGAATCGTTTTTAGTTGGCCCTTGAGGACCATGGTAAGTACACTCACACGAGGACCATCAGTGGACGTTTGCTAAAAATGTTCTCGGATGGCCCCTTATAGTAATGATTTTGAATGGATTTTACAGGCCAACTACAAAACAATTCGATATAAATGTAATTAAATTTTTATCAAATTCACGATTATTTGTCAAAATTACGAACTAGAACGTTGGAAACGGTGAATGTCCTACCCAGCAAACAATCACAGAAGTTAAGTCACAGTTATGTAACAGTTACATTAAAATGTCGCCTCAAAATTGTCACAGTTACATAACAGTGATTGTGACGTAATTGCTATGTAACTATTACGTTACAATCACTGTTATGTAACTGTGACAATTTTGAGGCGACAATTTAATGTAACCGTTACATAACTGTGACATAACTTCTGTGATTGTTTGCTGGGTACCTAAGAAACGATACAGCGAAACGTTACATTTGAAAAGTTTACGTGCGGTTACAATGACTGTACTGAAACCACTCTGACACTTTCCATCTTATTTTATCAATTGACGTTATCGGTGTACCTTGTTTTACAATGTTATTTTTTCGGTATTGTTCAGTAATTTTTTGCCATACATCTCATTAAAATTAAGAAGTAATTTTGAAAATGTATTTTCCAATGTGGAAAATTAACAATTCGTAATAGGATTAAAAAGCAAACAAACAATAACGTTTGTTGTTTTCATTCGTTATAAGCGGAGTCAGGTACTTTAAACAATTAATCATTAGAGAGAAAACAATCTTGTCATTGGCGGAAGATAGTCGACTTGTTATTATTGTATTGAACATTCGTTTTTCCCAACAACATATTTTTGTTAAAATATGCTTCTAATTAAGATTACGTACGACTGCAAACGTATAATAAGGCATTTTATGCCAGTCCTTTCTTGCATTCGCAAGGTCGACATAAAAGGCCTCCGATAAATAAACTGTCTAATCGAAAGCAGACAGGCAAAATTATTTTCGTTAATCTCGGTTTTCTCAAAATCAACAATGACGCACAATTTGGCGATAATCTCGTTTCCGACTTGGCGACGTCCGTTAGCGATGCTTGGCCATATGCCGCGTCGTGAAAGTGAAGATGATGTTGGGAATTTCACAAGGAAAAATAATGAATATTACATAATTATCTTAACGCGAACAGAATTGTTTTGAAAAAGTCGTGGTTTATTACGAGAAATTTAAAATTCGGCATTGTAACAAAAAAAAAAAAAAAAAAAACACAATCGAGCGAAATTTCTATTGTCCAATTATTTCGACGATATATTACGGAAATGAAAGATTTCGTGGCAATAAAATTAGTTTATAGATTATAAATCATTTTCTGCCGTAATTCTCTTTCATAATAAAGATATCTTGTCGAAAATTTATTATCGGCTGTGCGCAATGAAAACTTTTATACGCTTTTAGTCAAATCGGCTGTACATTAGAATTTGGATTTGACTCACTCGGTACCAACGGTAGATCTGGCAACGCTGTACAGGTTTCTCCGCCGTCTTTCACTTATTACGGGACAAAGTCGTGAACAAAATGTCGGACAGATTTTAATAGAATTGAAAAAAAAAATGCAATAATCCTCCGGGTAAAATTCAGAGGAGTTTATATAAGGAACAACAAATCTGTGAGGTAATAAATATCACTCGAAATGTAACATTACAAATTACACTTGATAAAAATGTTTTCAATTAAATTGAGAGTTCGAAATGTGAAATATACGCTTCACGCGTAACATAACCTGTAAAGCAGTATGCGGTGTTGCCAAACGTTGCGAGCAATATCAAGTTAATAGTGTTCAATACGTATTTGATTAAATTAAAATCAGTTTTATAAAAAAAAAATAAAAGACAAATTAAGATCGGTGATGACTTTTGATATCATTCTAACCTTCTAAATAATTACCTTGGTTTTTATTTGCCTGTACATCTGGCATTGTTGAAATTGTTATCAGAAACTAATTAATAATCAAAATTAATAAGCAAGTGACTACTAATTAGTAATTCTATTACAAACGAGGGAATTCCCTTAATTATTAAAGAGCGAGCTGAAGATGACATAAGATGATAAAAAAGATTTCACGCGTTCAAAATGACGGTAGAAAGAAGCCACAATACATTCCTTTTATGATTGAAAACTCATGAATTTCGTTAAAAAAGGTTTCTTTTTCGGGGATCGTTGATTACGAGCCCGATGACACTTTCATAATTCAAAATGGCAACTTCAGAAACTCCTGAATGTATACATATATCTGTCACTGTCATTATTGCAGATGCACACGTGAGTGGTGGCCGATCGGCCATTTTGAATTTCGTAAATCTGGCATCGGATTCGTATTCATGCAGTAGCCCTAAAATAAAAATCTTGCCATAACAAATTATATGTTTAAAAACATCGTAAATAATTAATTTTACCTTATTTAACAAAAGTTCTTGGCCATTTAAAAAAAAAAAATCAATTATACATTTTTCTAAGGTAAATTTATGTGATAACAAGAAAAATTCACTTCTTGTTAATTTTTCTTGTTAATTTTCTTTGTTCAGTGTTATTCATTCAGTGTCAATTTTTTGTTTGCATTCTTTGTTTTAATACTCGTTAAAATTCTTGCCCGAAATCCGGTTTGTTATTATTAGAGAGAAGACAAATTTAAATTGCATTCGATCCCGTTACGTGTATCCGTTTTGTTCCGTCACTTTAAAACTGACTGAAATAATATTGTGCCTTCCGTACATTCAAAAGAGCAGTAACGTTGATTCCAGGGCATATTAATAAGGACTGAAATGTGGGTGAAATAGAATATAGGTAACTTATTTTATTATTTTTGTCATTATATGTCCCGCTTAGAATTACAGCACCAAAGCCCACATTAAAAAAAAAAAAAAACTTTCCAATAATTTGTAATTTGCATCTTTTTTTACTTTATAGGTTAGGTCGGTAACTGTTCTACTTTTAATCTACTGAAAGATTCAAACACGATTTGTTTGCAAACATTGTTTTCGAAAAAACAAAATTTTTAAAATTATAACATTTTCATTCAAATGGTTGTTTCTTTGGAAAATTTGCCTTACTGAAAAAAAAAAAATATATATATATTTTTTTTAAATGAAATTAGCAGTGGGATTTTGTTTGGTCTAAAAAACCTTTAAAAAAAAATGTTGAAAAAAATCGTCTTTTGAATTTTAAAAATTTGTGAAAATAATAAAATAAAACAAAAAATGGTATTTTTCACACCTAGTCCGTAAAATAACCATTTTATTTATTGCTTCTTTCACGACTTGTATTATATGATGAATGCAGAAAAAATGTATATATCTTCGTATCTAAATGTGTGGATTTTATTACAGATTGAATGACATAACCCAAAATCAGAGACAAACATACGAGTATTTCGTTTTATATATAGTATGGATATTTAAGATCGGATTTAACGCGAAGAAATCGCCCGTATATTTAATGGCTTTTTAACTTTCGCATCGGCTTCTTATGTAACAAAAGTCAATGCCCAGCCAGGCATATTTAACATTGAAATTCGAGTGAGGAAAGTATTAGACTCATTGACGTAATCAATTACGAGGCTTTTATTCCATTATCGATTCGTTAATGAGAAGTTCGCCATGTTTTTGCAATTTACACGCGATAAGACCCATTTTTTCGATCGATATTACTTGGGAAACGGTAAAAATGTTTTACGGGCGAGTTTGTAAATAGATCCATTTAAAAAATAAGAAAAAGCGACTGCTGGTTTATACGATGGAGAAACCATTTGTAAATAGAGTGTATTTTTCGTACCTAGGGCGCAAAATCAGATTTTGCTTGATAGGAGTGGATCTTTTATATTGATTCATTTTTTGTACTAATCGTTGATGTCTTGTTGATCAAACATTCGTTTCTAATTGATAAACACCAGAATTACTACATTAGAATAAAAGTTTTACCGATATTAATGTTCGTACGTAAAAATGTCAAAATTCATGAATGGTACATTACAACGTTAACTTTGCATTCGACGATATACGTCGGAATTAAACAGATGTTTCGCGCACCTGTTGCGCCACTTTTTAACCAGTAGTATGCACGTGTACATATACATATATATAAGCGCATATATATTTCGTATATGTACCGGTAAACAAGCAGATTACACCGTCTCGATGCGCAAATAAAGTGGTCAATTATAAGTATACCGCAAGAGAAAACACGCATATGTACGAATTATTTCGCTTCCCGTAAAATCGCGGAAGTTTACTACTTTCGTGAGTCACCCATTCGGTTGTATAGAGTATACACGTGTTTGCAAACGTCCGAGATAACGATAAGAGTCCGAGGGAACAAACAAAGTTTCCGATTAACGTATATATACGAAACTGTTTTGATAGGTGTTTACGCTCATATTTTACATTCGTATATTCATCTCTATTGTTTTTGACATTTCTCTATTTTTTATGCTCGCTGTATGCATACTCGGTTTAATGGATGATTTTCATTATAGATTTTATAACCAATATTCTTTTGTTTTTATACTGACATAAATTTATAAGAAGGTGATATTAAAAACAGTTTTTAAGACGACTAAATTAATGAAATTTTTTCTTCTTTACTTATATACTCAATACACTACATGTTTATACTCAATGGACTATAAATGTTTGTAATGTGTAATAAAGTATTAAACAAATTTTTGTTTTTAATCGTCCAAAATTGTTTTTGATGAAAACAGCCGCCATTATTTAACGATCAGCTGTTATCGGTTGTAACGTTTGGCAACGTCGGTATACGCGTTATATAGGTTATGGTATGCGGGGGATGTCGTTTAAAATTGCACATTATTTCATAATTTTGCAGGATTTATGATATAATATTATTTATAATATTAATTTGTCATTTAATATTACAAAATTGTGTTTCGATGGAAGTATTGAAATGAGTTTTACGTAAGTATACTTAAACATTACATTTTAAAAGACGTTCATTAAATTATATTGACGTCTCGTTTCTCTTGGGCGATCTTCGGATTTTTTTCCTATACTTTTTATCCTTAGATTCTTATGAATGTTCCACCCTCTTTTACCTGCTGATAAGAAACAGTTGAGTATTACGGAAGAAAATGGTACAGTGTTGCCAAATCTATTTAAAAAAAAATGTATTAAAATGAATTTGGCAGAACAAAAAAACGAATTCACTTATTAAGAACTGCTATTAAAAAAAAAAAAAAAAAAAAAAAAATATATATATTACCGTAAATTGTATACCTTTTCAATACATACTCTTTTACCAAAGGTTATTCACAAATTTCCACG
>JAPYZR010004636.1:0-11956 GCA_030522945.1 Trichopria nigra | reverse complement strand
CAAATTGTGCGCACAAATTAAATACTTTGCCAGTGTGCGGAAGGCGAAGTTGTGGAAATGGACGTTTTCAGAATATTACAAATAACACGAAATCTAGAAGCGTTATACTTATTATGTATATAGTGTATACTTTGCATAAAGGAATCGTAGCAAAGAATACGGAGTGGTTGCGGTTGAGTGTACTCATATTGTAGATTAAACTATAAAAACGGTATAAAGTTTACAAAAGATGGACAGAGCGTCTGCGGCCGTAGGCCGCAATCGCGACGTGATTCAATTATTGAGGCCTGAATGTCCGAACCAAGACAATCTTGCGAGTGAAGGGGGCAGGGGGTCCAGGGGGCAGAGCCCCTTGGGGGGTTGTCGGTCGGCACAGAAGGCAGGGGCGAAGCCCCTAGTTTTGTCATTTAATTTTGTTCTCATTGTAATAAATTGTAAAAAAATTTTAAGATGGGATATTGCGCGCGCGCGCGCGCGATTGTCTATGTGTGTACCAACACTAGTGGTAAAGATAAGAGTAAATCCGCGATTTTATTGATCTTAAAAGGGTTGTAAAGTAATTTAGAACAGTTACCGATCGAGGTTTCAGCAATAGAAGTATAAATAAAAAGGGATTGAAACGTTATTTTCAAAATTTTAGCCTCGGAAGGCTGATACTGTGTAACATATAAAATCCTCAGAAAAATATCACTGAAATTGGTTGAAAATTAAATAATTCTCATTTAGTTTTAACTAATTTAACTGGTATATTTTTAGAGATTAGTTATGTTATGTAGAATCACCCTTTTCAATCACCAAGCCCAAATTTTGATATTTATTATTAAGGTTAGTTTCAGGTGAAGTGCTGCAAATGAAATGGATTCAGGAAAGTGGGTTTTCATTCGTGGATTTACGTTAAATTTTCGAGCATTTGAATTTCGTCGGTGATACAGAGAGCCGTTGATGAATTCGTTAGGTAGAAAGGTTGGTGTTCTTGTTATTGACTGCTCTGATCAGTATAGTAGGTTATTGTTTTTTGTGTTGGATTATCGTGCTGGGTTGTGGGTGACTAGTGTTTTTGTTCTGTTAGTGTTTTATAGGAGTGCTATCTGTAAGTTCTGAAGAAGTTAACATACTAGGGCCGAAGTGGAAAATGCGAACATCCCCGCGAACGTCGTATTAAAAAATATTTTTTGCATTTCGATCTCCTTAAAAATAATTCAAAACTAAATGCGAACTATTGGATAAAAATCGTTTTTGTGGTATGTAAATAAAAATAATTTCTGTTGTTACGTATGTGCAGTCCCTTAACGTATCGGATGGCAGGTGTCACGTTTCGGCCATAAAAACAGCGGAATGCTCGCGACGAATGCTCGTCGTCCTTCTTCATGAAAGATTAACAAATTAAATAAAGACGAATACCAAATAACCGTATAAAATAACGGATTCCGCAGCGATTCCATATAGCAAACCAATGGTGTTAATATTCGAATATTTGTTACACTTACACCGGATGTAGAAGTTAATATGTCAGTCCGGGTATTCCCGGATGAATGAAAGGTGACGACGGTAAGCGCCATGGTCCGATTGCGAAATTGCATCCTGACCCCTCCATAAATTTTCGCAAAACCGACTTGGAGGAGACAGTCAAAGGAGAATTGGCAATCTTTATCTTGATTTAGGGCGGATGCACTTCATTCATTCTGATTCGAGAAGACTTTCCGAGTTGCGAACTAACTGCACATCAGACATCTGTCTTAAGACCGGAATTTGTAAGACCTCTCGCGTCTCAAATAAACCCGTCAAAAATCAACTTAGAGTATCGGTCTCTTTAATGTGTGATCCCAGTCCCTAGATTCCTAGCTACCTGGAATCTTCCAAAAAGTAATCAAAGTCTCTTCGTTACGATAGAAACGTAACACTGTCAAAAAAATTCCACTTAATTTTACATAATTTTTACTTGAATTTTGTTGGGGAATTTTATATGTTACGTAAAACAACCGTTCCGTAGACCAATTGTTCAAAAAACTATTCTATCATTATTTATTTATACTGTATACTTTGACAAATTCATTTTTTTTTATATTAAATTTACAGTAATGTGTACAGAAAATACTTCCTGGAATTAAAAAACGAATTCACTTAATTACGGTAATTCTTGAAAAAAATATTATGTGTAAGTATATTTCAAAATATTATTTGCTTGATTGGAATAAAATTTATTATCACGAATGTTCGATTAGATAAACCGTTAATTTCTACATCTTATCTCCTTATCAATAAAGCAAAAAATGTAAACATTGCAAATTGTCTCCTCATCTTTCAGATCGAATATTTAATTTCTAATATAATTTTATTAAGATCAACTAGAAACTTAATTAATTGATCCAACTTCGTAGATAATGCTGTAAGCTATATATAATTAACTTTAGTGAATATGTAATGATTTTCCACCTGATTTGTTATTTTCTTTCGACACACTTGGCCATCTTAATATAATATATAATAACTTGCTTACTTGTATTTGGTTCAATCGACAAAATATTTAAATGAAGTTAGATCATAATACAAATTTTGGTCAGAATTCATCGCTTAGAATTAGTTATTTCCACGCTTGTTTTTGGCCATAGCCCTGATTAATGTATTACTCTTTTTCTATTTCGATGTTTTTTCTTTGCTGTATCGCCTGCGTACACTGAGACGCTCATCGAGCAAAGGAAGTCGCATATTTACTGTAGTTATTATTGTAGGGAGTATTTTTATTTCTGGTGTTCTCGATGAAGCTTGTGTATTTAGGCTAATCATTTCACTGTTTGCAGCAATTACAAAAGCTCAAAGCTGAAAACGAGAGATTGAAAGCCGAAAATCGGGCACTTACCCGCGTGGTATCCAAACTCACCGACACTGCTAAATAGGTAAAATGACATCTAAACGATTGTACATCACGTGCAATAGTAATTATACTTTTCTGTGCACTGATTGACTTACACTGCTAGAACAACATTATTGGCCATTTCCATTTCAAATCATGCAATGTAAATGAGTTCGAAATTCGAAATTATGTTTCGTCTATTCTTCAAAAAAAGAGCTAAGTATTGTTTTTTTTATTTTTTTGTTTTTCTAACAAATTTTTTTTCGCCAATCTGCAAAAATTCTCTGCGAAACAGTTCAAAAATTATATTCAAATCTCTTTTTTTCCATTAAAATCCAATGTCTTTATATCCTATTTTTTAAGGAATATTGAAAATATTCTTTCTTTGCAAATTTGAAATCTTGCAAAATATCGTAAATTAATAAAATGATGATAAAATTTATCCCGAGAAATAAAAAAATCTATTTCTCGAAAATGTAATTTTTAGTATTTTGTTTGTGTAGAGTAATTTTTTTTGTGTAGAGCATATGTATAAAAAGTAAACTTTTACAAAACGGTTAGTAGGCGTTGGAATGGCGTAAGTGTGGCAAGAACTATTTCTGAGATAACTTTTCATAATTAAAATTACAATGGGGAGACGTTCTGCCTCTTTCCCTAGGTCATTGTGATTGTTATATGTGATGTGTTCACACGTGTATTGTTCACCTCCCAGGGCTTGACGCATCTAAAAAAGAGGACGGATAGACATCGCAGTACCTCGCAGGAAGCCAGAAAAGCCAAAATAAATTTGCGACCAAAGCAGTCTTTACACTCGAATACAGACTATATTGGGTATCCAAGAACTGGGTAGCACTATTTCAAATTTAGATTCTATGTAATATATTCTACAAAAAAGTCCAAAACCATTTTTCAATATCTTTCATAGAATTTAAATGACGAGCAATAATATTTGACTAATTACAGCGCACGGTAGCCGCGTCACCAGGTAACTAGTACCAGGTAACCAGGTACGACTGAGAGCGTGCTTGAGCACTGCGCTCGGGTGTCTCCCACCGCATGCTCGTCGTGTGGGTTGCATCAGCTGTTTCCCCCAAGTAAGATATTGAACCGAGCGTGCGATAGGTCATGCATACTTTTCGCGTTAATTTCATTTAATAAATTTATTATTTATTACTGCATTACAATAAATTTATTACTGCTGTCGCTTTTTGAAATTTCGGCAAAACAAAACAAAAGTGACAGTGCCAATAAAATAAATTAAATGAGATTGTGGTTGTGAAGTGTTTTATTTTTATAGATTAACATTAATATCATGTTAATCTGTCATATTATGTCTACTCCCAATTCCTAGAATCCTAGTATCCTAAATCCCTTGTGAATTTAATGAGTTTATTGTTCTTGAACGGAAGTCGCTGCTGCACAACTATTGTGGGACATTGATCAACATGTCACCAAATTTGCAAATGATACATAAGGATTTGTCGAAAATCCTCAATTAGAGAAATTCGGATGTGGAATCTGTGCTTCCAAAGGTTGTATCATTTGCATATTTTGTGACATGTTGATCAATGTCCCACAATAGTTTTGCAGCAGCGACTTCCGTTCAAGAACAATAACCTTATAAAATATAACGGACGGATTAAAATGATATTAATTTTAATCTATCAAAATAGAACACTTCATATCGACAATCACATTTAATTACGTCGCCTGACGCCAAGGCCAACTAGAAGTCCGATTAACATGAACTCTTATTTCAGTATGCACCCGAAGTAATGGTTGTCATTACACTAGTTTCGAAAACAAAATGTCGCCATACGGAACTAAAACCCAAATCATATGAGCATTTGCAGTGTTATCTCATGATTTAAAAGGCGCATTTACTGCGACCCATACCAAAAGTTGGGATCGAAGTATTGAATTTGGTCATCCGAAAAAAAATGACACCCATGTTTTTTTCATGAAATATCGACGTTTCAGACCATATTGAGTCCAATAATGCAATGAAAATTTTTCCGGGATCTTGTCCGTACGTTACTACGTGGCATAGCGCTCAAACGAAAATAGATATCAAAAATCCGTTAGGTGAAAAGTTGTATATTGGCTCAACTTAGAACTGATTAGATTTTGGGATATATCCATGCAAAAATGGTGGGGGGAAGGTCCAAAAACAAAATTTAGAATTTAGGATAACTTGCATATCTCTTTCATTTTATTGCCGAATAAACTGGACAAGCATTCAAAGTTCTCGGAAAAGGATACCACATGAAATACAATTTTTTTTTTTTAATTGACCGTTTACAAGTTGAGATATCCCTGATTTTTTACAAAAAAATAGAAAAATTCGGAATCTTGTTCTAACGTATGCGTTGCTCACGAACGAATCAACAAAAATGCCTTCACAAATTGATTTTGGATATGCCCTGACCTAACTTAGTATTGATTAGGTTTTGGAATATATCCATCGAGTAGTAGAGTGGGGAACCGAGATCTAACTCACGAACAAATTGACAGAAGTAACCACTGAGTGAATAAGTGTGTGGGTGTGTGTGCGCTCGCGCGCGCATGCGAATTTGAATACTTTGGACCAACCTGTGGTATGAGAAGTTTTGAAAATGTTTAATTTCAATTATTTTCAATTAATGATTATTTGTTGGGTGAGGAAGGACCATATGTGATTATGACTGTAGACGATGTTGAATAGTAATTAATGTACGTTGATATCAGACATGATTCAGTTACATTTTGCAACTTATATTGCAGTTGAAACTTTAATTAGAAGAAATTTGACTTTAATTTGCATACGTGTAACGAATGATGAGCTGAGCGGATGCGGCCGAAGGCCGCAGTCGCGAAGTTTATATAGTTATTGAGGCCCGAAGGGCCGAAAAATGAAAATCGAGCGAAGCGAGCGGGAGTACAGGGCCTAGTTGATTATTTGGAATTTGATCGAAACTCGTTGATCGACGGATTCAAGTTTAGTATTAAAGAAATGCAAAAATTCGAAATGGGGTGGGGGAAGGGTGAATATGTTGATTATTATAAGTAAAATTTACACTGATTTTGATCGGAACGAGTTATTCGAGGGTTGTCGGAGTCGCTGAATTTGAATTCAGTATCAAAAATGCAAAATTTCAAAATGGTGTGGGGGCAGGGGGAAAAATTTATTATTGGGTAAAAGTTACTTTGAATTTCGATTCTGAAAAGCCGTTAATCAGAACTTAGTTTATAGGGCGTTTGATTTTTAATACAGTTTCGAAAATTTGAAGCTTAAAACAGGATGGTGAAAAGGGGGAAACGTTCAAACTGCGTCAAATTTACATCCAATTTGAATAGGACTCCGGGCTGTGATGGTATTTGATGGTATTATCAAAATTCGATTATTTTGTAATCCCTACTGAATAATTAAAAATTATACGCACAAATTAATTACTTTACCAGTGTGCGGAGGGCGAAGTCTTAATAACGGACGTTCTCAGAATATTACAAATAACACGAAATCTGGAAGCGTTAAATTTAAATTTATTATGTATAGTATCTACCTTGGATGGAGGATTCATAATAAAGAACACGGCGTGGTCGCGGTTGCGGTTGAGTGAACTTATATTGTAGATTAAACTATACAAACACTATAAAGTTTACGTTTAACGAATGATGGACTGAGCGGCTGCGGCCACAGGCGGCAGTCGCGAAGTATATTGAATTATTGAAGCCCGAAGGTCCGAACCAAAACAATCTTGAAAGCGAAGCGAGTCGGAGGTCCAGGGGGTGGAGTCCCTTGTTGGGGTTGGCAGCCGAAGGCCGTAGGGGGAAAGCCCCTAGATCATTAAATTGGCACTTTTGTTTTGTTTTACCGAAATTTCAAAACGCGACCGTATCACCTACGAGGTAAATCATTTACCTTTCATGGAAATCCCATCAGACAAACAGCAGTTTGTCGTCGACCGAGAACTTGCATGCCTAAATTTAATAAATGAAATTAGCGCGAAAAGTATGCACTACCGATCGAACGCTCGGTTCAATGGCGTACTTGAGAGAAACAGCTGATGCAACCCATATGATGAGCGTGCAGTGGGGCTCCTCGAGCGTAGCGTTCAGGTGCGCTCTCAGTGGTACCGTCTCTGGTGGCGCGCCTACCATGCACTGTGATTAGTCGTCACCTATTATTGCTCGCGATTTAAATTCTATGAAACATATTGGAAAATGTTTCAGGACTTTTTTGCACAAAATATCACATAGAATTTAGATCTGAAATAGTGCTACCCAGTTCTTGGACACCCTGTATAAAAATAGTATTAGGCGCGCGAAGTTAGATAGTTGCCGACGATACGTCATCAAAGAAGGAAACGAGCAACTTTTGGCCAGATCTAAAAAGTTATTTCAAACAAACGATTCGCCAACAGGGTACTAAGCTCAATGAGATAGAAAGGGGGATACACAAGAAGGCCTTGGGCGATGACTGAAAAACTCCTTGAAGTGCTGGGGACATATAATAAGGTTGCGGACAGCCCGAAAGTTTGGAAAGATGCTGTCATCTTGGGCCATCTAAAAACTCTAGGAAAAGATCCTACCGACCCTAGAATTCGCAGTCCTGTGTTCCTGCTCTCAACCTCAGGTAAGGTATTGGGAAAATTGCCGTTAGTTAGCATTAGGGAGACAGCGCTGGTTCTTGGGCGTGTCTCTGATAGTCAGTTTTCGTTTCACGCCAGGCAAATGGACGGAGGACGCAATACAAAGTCTAATCGCGACAACGAAGAGCTCCCAGGAAAAATATATCCTCGGTGAACTGTTTAACATAATGGGAACCTTCAATCACTTCTGGTGGTCACTTTGTCTTCAAGGCCTCAAAGCCAAGGGATGTCCGAAGAAAGTCTTCGAAGTGATGAAAAGTTACCCCCAAGTTGCCCCCAAGACTCGGTCCTGGGTACGATATGCTGGAACATCGTTTTCGATGGGCTGCTAAGGACCATGGGTGGAATCGTGGGAGAATAGATAAAATTGTTGCATTTGCAGACGACCTTCTGGTCCTATTTAAGGGGTATTCAATAGCGGCCATACGGATAAATAACAGGAGGTGGCAAATACGGTGCATAACTGGTGCACTGGAGCTAAACTCCAGCTCTATGCTGCCAAAACTGAAATTATATTTTTTAAATATCATCCGAAAATTACCTCAGATCCAGCCGTAGTTAGGCAGGATCAAAAGAGGAAGAGGTATAATAAAAATTACGCAGAGCGAACATTTCAAATTTGAAGAACATACACCCTACAATCCAAATACAGGGGTTCATTACCAAGCTCAAGGAATCCATAAAATACCTTAGTTTGTATATTGATGAAGGCCTGAGATTCCATTCTCATTACCAGATTATTGCTGATAAACAAGGGCCTCTAAACCGACATGGGGCTTAAACGGCGGAACGAAGAGAACGCTTTACCAAGCACTCTTCACCACAATAGCGTCCTACGCAACAGCCGCACGGTCAAGAACATAGGTTTCTTAGTTAGTGTTCAAGGAAAGGCACAAATCAGAGTCACCGGATGTTTCGGATGAGAAGAGATGGTGAGATAAACTTGCTCGGAATGTCGCGCCATTGGAGGAATTTCGATTGGACGGGGAAGGGTAGTCCAGAGTTGAATGGATTATATCGAGAAGGAGTTTGCAAAAATATAAGTGCGGGGCAGTGGTAGCTGGAACGGATATTGAAGGAGTCGCGAGGAGGTACAAGTGGAAGATACATCAACAAATCGTTCACGCAGGTATATTGGTTGGCCTGTGTGAATTATTCGGAACGTGACTACTCTTAGAAAGTATTTACGCCTTTCCTGGAGTGTAAGCCACCGAGCTTTATTGAAGAACGGTCGCATCGCAGCATCACGGCGAATATTGTAAGTAAACCTTAGGATACCGTTAAGAAGGCGGGACAATTTGGTATTGAAGAATTCAGATGAGTCGGTGAAGACGAGGTATGCATAATCAAAGTGCGGTAGAATGAGGGATTTTGCAAGAAGGAGTTTAATATTAGAGGGGATATGAGTGGCTCGAGAATGGAGTTGAAAGAGGGTACGGTGCACTATAAAAAAAATTGAGGAGATCTCACGATTCTATCTCATGGTGTTATTACGACAGTACTGGATACGTGGAAAGAGGGTATTTATGACTGTGAGGAAAAAGATGCGGCCAAGACTTAATCCTTGTGGTACTCCAGAGATAGAAAGACAAGGTTCAGATGGAACACCAAAATTATCTACGATCTACGATTAACTAGTCCCTTATCAACGGCGGCGATAACGTCGTGAAAGATTTTAAGAAGGGCGGACTGGGTGCTATGCAATTTCCTGAAACCAACATTGGTGTGGCTGGATTAGTACATTTGATTCTAAGTAAGAGACTATTTGACGGGTAACAAGGGAGTCCAGGATTTTTGCAAGATGGGGTGGGTTAACTACGGGTCGAGTGTCACTATGTGAGACAGGATTTGTTTTTTTTTTTTTTTAGGAAAGATACAAATGAATTCTTCCATTGATATGGGAATACTCCACGACTTAAAGATTAGTTAAAAAGGTCGGTTAAACAAGATGAGATTGAATCGAAGGCGTGACGAAGATGGACCAATTGCAATCCATCGGGGCTACGCCCTCGCGACTAAGGTAGACTTGATTTTAAGGTAGAAAGTGTGTCGGCTTGGTTAATAGGTAACAATGTAAAGATGGGTGAGCCAGGATCATATGGAGGAATAAACATAGGTGAACCGACGGAGTATATTAATGTGATTAGATCATGACCCGCCGCAAATGGATGAGACGATTTGGTGAAGGAGACTAGTTTATCGTTGAAGTTAATAAGGATAAGATGTAACTGTGTGTCAGATGTAGCGGTGTGATGAGTAAGACCAAAAGGTACTGAGTAAAGGGAATGATCAGATATGAAACTGAAGAGGTAGGTTGATTCAAAACTCTTACCAGACAGGTCGTAGTTTATGTCACCTATAATAATTACATATTTAAAAAGTGGGAGAAAATGTAAGAAAGGCACGATGAAATTTGCCAATAGAACACCCCTTGGTCGATGATTCACGATGACTAGCAGTACATGTGTTTCGATGGCTAATATAATGCCCAGAGACATATATTCGGTATCGTTCTGGTCTAAATTTGGGGATGACGCAAGAATTGAATATGAAAAAGAAGTATGTACGTAACATGCAATTCCCTCCCCTGAACAAAACGATTTGCTTTGGCACGCAAACCACGATCATGTCGGACGAGCTTATATTGCGGTATATCGACGCAGGAGGTGGGAATATCAGGATTTAGCCATGTGAATTTCGGAAAGTGAAAAAAGATGTGCATTATTTTTATTTAATTCGGTCTCAACTGTATCGTGATGGGTTCGCAGAGAATTTATATTCGGGGATGCGGAGGTGATGTGCGGTATTAGAGGTTGGACGTGGGATGAAATCACTAGGAGTTGGATGTCATGCGAGCTTTTGTAGGGCTGACTTAGTAATAATAGGAATATCGAGTGTTGCGGAATTTGTTCCCACAAATATTGTGCCGTTCCTGGCCCATACTCGCGAGTAACCAGCGATTCTTGGCTGCTAGTTTTTTTTTTATAGCATCCTTTATAGGAGGTAGGAACTCGTCGACGTATATAACGCTGTCGGTGGATGAAATATTCAATTCAGGGAAGAGGATAGATGCGATGATTTTGCCATGTTTCCGCTTCTGGTTAATGATGAAGTTGCGAATATTTATGGCCATGAATTCTACAATCAGGGAAAATGTTTGTATAGTGGGATGGGTAGTAGAAGGATCATTGCTCATGGTTGGTTTTGGTTTAAGGCGGCGGATATGCAGGACATTAGAGGAAAGTGAAGGAAGTTGAAGTATATGCAGGAGGCGCGATACAATAATACACTTAGGGCTGCGTATTAACCTTATCAGGTATGTTTATGATGATTAGTTCACTTGATGGTTTAGCCTACGCGACGTTCGATTTTATATCGCAGATATCGGTGCGATTTGCAGTTGTTGATATTGAGTTTTGCTCAACCGTATGTGTTAACTCAGACAGCTGACATCGAATAGCCGCGATTTCATTATTCGACGCAAGAACTGTCTGCCTGACACGGGCCATGTATTCCTTAAGCCCAAGTATCGATACTATTTCTTCGGGCTGCGTAGTAACCTGGTCTAGTATATTTATGATGATTAGTTCGCTGAATGGTTTAGCATACGCGACGTTCAATTTTAGGTCGCTAATATCTGTGCGATTTACGGATGCTGAGATCGCGATTTCATTATTCGACGCAAGGACGGTCTGCATGACGCGGGCCATGTATTCCTTAAACCCAAGTATCTCCTAATCATGGCAGCGGAGGTAGGGCTGTGGGCGTCACGGGACGGGAGAAAAAGGGGACGGCGGCGGTACTTTCGTTTTGGGATATCACGTGCGATAATTTAACTTGAAGAAAGGAGTCTAATTGTGGTGCATTTTGGTAGTAATTTGTGCTTATTCGCTAAATGACCACTCACTAATTTAAATAAATACAATACTTGAAACTTGTATATGGCTGTCATGCGTCGTTGTTGATTTTGCCGTTGTATTCAATATTTCCGATAAACGATCAATTTGCATGCATTTAGGTTGAATGACCAACAGAAATAGAACGCTATGTATGTAGTACACATGCGATCATTTGTTTTCGCCGGCGAGTTCAAGATACCTGCAAACCAACAATTGGTTTGTATGACGGTTTGATGACCTACTAAAGGCGATGTACGCACGCGCCGAGTAGTTGACGTGAAGAAATTTTGTTGATAGTGTAATGGAAATTTAATTTTCGTGAAAGTAAAATCCGACAGAATGGCTCTTAAGAACAATAAATTTGAAATACAATTTTATTTTCTACTTACCCTTTTTCATTTTACTTGTTATCTAACTAACTGTTAAATAGGACTTCATTTTAAGTCGTGGTTAATATAATAGTTGTATCGGATTGCTTAATAATTACTTCGCCTGACGCAAGGCGGGCGAAGTATTGAATTTACCAACAAAAATTTTTCCGATTCTTCGATTTTGGGAATTTTTTGGTGGAAATC
>JAPYZR010004635.1:0-11958 GCA_030522945.1 Trichopria nigra | reverse complement strand
AAAAGTGGGGACCGTCCCCAAAGTAGACACAGCGTCCTCAAAATGTACCAAACATAAAATATAGGTCCCCGAAATGTACCAAAGATATACTTATACTTAGACACCAATAAGTTCAGTAATTTAAACATACTATGTAGAATAATAATTTTATATCAGAAATCAAATATTTCTTCAACAAAATTATTACTTATAATTTAAAAATTATACCATTAATTCTTGCACTATACGTATAGTCCAACATCAGTAATACACAGTAGAATGGTTGTAATTACAATAACAAATACCCCAAACGTGTATAAGAAAATGAATACAGTATATAATATATAATTACGTAAGAATAATATTTACTATTTTGCGCAATTTTCGCAGTAGTCGATGGTTTTTGTTTGAAAAAATTAATTTCTTCATGGATAATTAGATACCGATGCACGCATATATACGGGTAGCGAAATGGCGAAATAAGTGAAACAAGCTGTAATTGCCAGGAAATGCGTTTTCTACTCTTTTTTTTTACAAACATTTTCTAAAATATGCTTCGATGAGTCATGAGAAGCACATAACAACGTTATAAAATATACGCTACTGTATTATGAACAACTTTTTGTAAAGATTCTCGGCGTTATGCTGTCTTTGCTATTGCATGTGTGAATATATTTGATGAGGTTTCATGGGATGTTTTATAGTTTTGTTCTATATCTTGCATGTAGATATAGGAAAGGCAAAAGGAAAGAAACAAAGATTGATGTAACATTTGATAAAAGCTAACACATGTCCGTGATAAACTAGGAACATTCAAAAATAAAAAAATAAATCACATACTTTACCAAACATTCGAAAAAATCCACAAAAATTAATAATTATTGGTACGACTACCAAAATAAGACCAAAATAATAATAATAACACACGAAAGTCAAGCAGATAGACACTAAACAAATGAAAAAAACATAGATAAATTGTCAAATACTGATAAAATAGAACGGAAGTCATCCCGATGCAATATAAATTAAAAAAACTTGCTTGAAAAATATTTGCAAAATAATAAATAAATTAGGAAACATTAATATTTCAGAAAACTTCGCCCTTGCGGCCTCCGGCCGCCAACCCCATCAGGCTCCGATCACTAGGCTTATTATTACTTATGAAATAAAAAAAGTTACAATCGATAGATTTCTAATTCCGAATTGAATTAATATTTCCACCCTACATGTTCATTATTATTAAACAAAAGTTAATCAGAATGGTATACGATGTTTAATAGTTATGAAAATCTAAAACGAAGTAAAAAAAAAAAAACAAACAAAAAACAGACTTCTTTTAAACAGCTCGATTAAAAAAAAAATAACTGTTTGATTCAGAAAATTTTTTTGAATAATTTGAATCCTCGTTCATTATTTTCCTCAACAAAAATACAATTTTTTTTTACTTCTAACTGGACGATTTTTTCATTTATTTTGAATACTTTATTATTGATAATTGATCAAAAATTGAAGAAACTACATTAGTTTTAAATTCGAAACATTTTTTCTCAAAAGTTGACAGAGTTTATTTTTGTACACCATTTCTTCATTTTAGTTTGGATACATTCAAAAATCTAATCAGTTCTTCGTAAAGCTTCATTGTATGGAAAAAAATGTCACAGAAGAAATTCTGTTCGTGAATTATCGTGCAAATAACCTAACTTACAAATTAACATTCCTACAAATTAACAGTAAAAATATTTTTCAATATTTTTCGTCTAAAACGATGACATTTGATGAAAAATTTCATTTGCTTGGTAACCTTTTTCCCAAATTCATCAAATTCAACACTTCCTCCGATCTACAATGAGGGTCGAAGCAGTAAATTGACAAAAGGAATATTTTTTCGCGAATAAAATACCAATGATTTTATTTTTTAAAGTTGCAAATTGAATTAATAGAATTTTATCCGTGCCAAGGTACTTCTTTCGTAACGTCACCCAGTGCACCATTGTCCCTTCCTATTGTCATTATGTGACAAAACCAGCAGTCAGTAATAATCGAGTGGACTCGTCGGCCGATTGTCTTCCTCCTATATTCGCAAGTCCACAATAGGCGAATGCTCATTACGGAACAAAAGGATCAAGGAACGTTGACTGTTTACAAAAGTCTGTGAAGACCCTTGAAACATATATCTTTAAAGACTACCTCAACGACCTCTTTGTACGCTATAGATAAATGTAAGAAATTTATGTTACATAACGAAATTTATGTAACACATGCAGAATAATGGAGTTCTTCATCACTCCTCAGGGAGTATAGATAATCCATTTTCTGTCCTATATGTTACGTTAAGTATCGTATGCTCCAATAAGGAATAGACTTCCAAGTACTCGTATACAATGTTCTCACCATTAGAATATTCACTAAAAAACATGAAAAGTCCCTGTATTTTAACAAAATATACTAAAAGTGTACAGTCATCGTAGAACATTTCAAAAGTTTACCTACAAATTATCATATACATCATATATAACAATATATAGTATAATATTTTACGTCAGATTACAATACACCGCTGTCATAAAAATTCGTTACATAAAAGTAACTATATATAGAAATGTAAATGAATCATCGTTGAACTTCTTCGAAGACATATACAAATGTATCCCAACAAAGAAGACGTTAAAATGCCAAAATCGAAGAAAAAAAAACTTGGATAATACCTGAATGGAAACTGATGTCATTGTTCCACGCCGAACGAGGAATGTCTCGAAAGTTGTTGGGAAAATGAGAAAAAGCCCATAGATCCATAGGCGCAATGTTCTTTGTCGTACTTCGGCACATTGCGCTATAATTATGAAAACCGAGAAAAATCGACAATAATCCACCGAAGGTTACCAACAGTAATCGCGATTCGACCTCACGTACATTATCTCAAGAATGCACATACAATTCTGTACATAATAACGGAGAATTGCAGGACTCGCCTACGTCGCGCTAATGCTCGCCGAGAAGGACACCTTTATATATATATATGTACGTACACTTGACTTTTTATTTTCACTCTCGTATATATGCATATACATATATATGTGTGCGTGTGCATCTCGACAGACTAACACCTACTAGCATTTTTAGACTTTACATTAAGTACCGTCGGTAAAAATGTCATTAAAAGTATGTTCTCTGTCTCATGGGTTTCGTATCGGTGCATCTCTATATCTATGTTCATATATCGTCGTAAAGTGGTGCTTTTGTCCCGAGGCTATATATGTATAGCTGCGTTATTTTCATTTTACGCCCTGGTGTCACTCGACTTCTCAGGGTTGAAAATCCTGATCTTCCGAAGATATTGTTTCCCGTTTTGCGATCTCTGCGCTTCATTTACCGTGTGCCGGACATAAAATCAATACTACTGGATTAAATCCAGCCTTATTATTTTTACGTTATATACTACTGAAGGTGCAATTGTTAATTCATGAGTAAATAAATTTTAATTAAGCAAATAACTGTGAGTAGTAATAAGAGTGAAAATAAACATTTATATGAAATTGTCTTGTATTTTAATCCAATTTTGTACTTTTTAATCAGATCACGAGTTATTTTCATGGATCATAGTTTATATATAGAAACAGTAAAATGAGTATTATAAATCAATGAAATTCGTAACTTCAAACTGCGGCAAGGAATCAAATTAGAAAACAAGTATAAAAACACAAGAAATACGAACCAATTATCAACATGTAAATAAAACAAAGGTTTTAAGAATATTTCAGAGGTTTAATGAAAAAGAAGATATGAGTATAGGGCACGCTGAAATTGTAATAGTAGGAAAAGTTATTGTATATTAAATATACGGCAAGAAAAAATGTTAATTTATGCCACTCTGAATGGACAGTAAAGATGCTAAGATAAATATTTCAGAGGTTAGTAAAATACTAATAGTGCGATAAAGATAAGATCGGATATTTCGTATGACTCAAAATGTAAAAATGTGTATTTCAAAATCGTAATACGAAGAGAATTGCAGTTGTTTTTTTTTTTTTTTTTTCCTTTAATTCTGCGTCATATAAAATAATAATTTGCCGAAAAACATATACTGCTTAGTATCAATATGTCACCACAGTATAAAATAATATATAAAAACCCTTCATATTAGCAATTTTCGTATTGATAAGTTTTGTCAAAATATTTCTATTCGTCCTATTTCATCAATTTTTCAGTTTCCATCATATTATTTTATTTAGCGGTATTTTTGTTTTTTTATTTTTATGTTTTTTATTATTCGCGTTTTCAATAAATTTTGTCGATTTTCGTCAACTTTTGTCAACTTTATTTATTTTTGTCGGTTATAACTTTTAATATTTCGTTAACAAAGTGCTCATTTTTCATTTTTGTCAATCGTCATCGATTTTTCTTCCAGTGTTCCGTTTCAGCATCATGTCAATTTGTAATTGAATTATAGTTTATTTGTTGCTTCTTTCAATTTTATTACTTTTCATCAATTTTGTTGTTTTTAAGATGAATTTTCCAATCTGTGTTTTTGAGAAAATTTCAACACCATTGTCGTAAAATTTCATTATTTGGTAAGCTCTGTATTATTTTCTTAATCTTGTCAATTTTCTTGTAAAATCTATTCCATTGACAATGTTTGCTGAATTTTTCAATTCTTATTGCTTTTTATAAACATTTTTTTTTTAATTTTGTCGATTCTCCAAACTTTTTATTATTTTTTTTTTATCATTTATGCTTTTGTCATTTTCCTCAGTTTTTATACGTTTTTGATTATCATATCGATTTTTCGCATTTAATCAATCATCAGTAGAATATTTCTGGTAAGTTCTTAGTTTTGTTGTTTTTATCGATGTTATATACCTATTTTTGTTAATTTTGTGGATTTTGTCATTATGTTTCGTGCTTTTTCAATATTTATTGGTTAACAGTTAATATCAATCATTTTCATAAATTTGTCTCGTCACAATTTAACGATTTCTCCATTCCATTAATTTAACCTAACTTTGTTTATTATTGGCGTTTATAAATTTTTCGATAACTTTGAAAATTATTGTCAATTATTGTTATTGTTCATCACTTCTCTCGTGCTTTGAATATTTTATAACTTTTACAGTAGTTCATTTAGTATCAAATTACAATGCTTTTTCTCGAAGTTTTTACTTTTTGTCACGTTTTCAATACTTCTCCCATTTGACCAGGTCCAGCTAAATTTTAATAATTTTTATAGTGCCCTTTGTCAAATAATGTTCATTTTCAAGATAAATATAAATTAAACATTGAATAGTATATAAATTTTTGTTCTTCGACAAACGATTCGATTTTTGTCTAATTTAATTCTTGTCAGATTTATGTCAAATTTTGGTCATTACGTTGTCATTTTGTTTATTTATTTGTTTATTTATTCTTTTCCTTTATTTGTGATCATTTTATTTTTCATTGCATCATATATATGAATAGAAAAATAGTTGAACAAGATTTTACAATGATATAACTGTACCGGTTAATTACACTATAAGCGTTTAATTATTTCTATCATGGTCTTTCTCCACATCATGTACACCTTGTGAATGACAAGTAATACATTGACATATGACTATCACATTTGTAATACGTCGTTTATATTGAATCGAATCACCAATGTACAAGGAGTACATGTATATAAAGCGTTGCACGAAATCGACATATCAAATTTTTTATTACCCTCGATAATTTTACAATATAACAAAATGTACAAGAAATTTTTCTCAATGTTGCAATTTCAGTATTGCAACATTTAAAGACACTTAGCGAAAAAATATTAAAAGCACGTATCCCTTGCGAAAAAAATCCTAAACAATTATGTCATAACGAAAAAATTATGTGGGAAGTGATTCTTTATTTGCATATCGTCTGGGTAATCTGGAGCACACTGCACACACATACTTAGTATGGTATACTTGTGCACAACATTTATGTGACATGTGTGCGTGCGTGTGTGTGTGTGTGTTTCCTTCTCGTGTGTTTTATTTTAAAAGGAGCGCAAAATACTTATAACAATGTTCATTCTCAAAGAATTAACAGGGTGACTCATTGTTACCTCAGTATTGACTAAACATTGCACTGAACGTCCCGTTAGTTTTGCACGGAATTCTTTTGCTGGTTTTTACTTTCATAAGCGGTTAACCTTTGGGTAATTGTGAACATTTAACATTGACAAATTAGACTATACTTTTTAGTGGCTTGCCATTCTTTTACTTTGTACAAACAGGGACATAAATATATAATACGTAAATGTATTAGTAAATGTTTACAAGAAGAAAAAAATCTACGTGGACCATATTTTTTCAATGCTCTCCCAACATTTTAAAAACATTTATATTTGTCAAATATATACATCATGTATTGAAAATTCTTTAAAAATATAAGCCAAATACAGTAAAAATTTTACGAACGCTGATAAATTCTTATTTTTATGAACAAACAAAAAACAAAGTATTACAAAAGCAAACAAAAACGACAAAAATTGTAGGAATTATCATCCCTGCAAAAATAACTGTAGCTCTAGCCAGTTCCATGATGATGAGCATTGGCAATGGCTAGCGCCACAGATAATTTTCCTATGGATTAATTTTTGGAAAATAATATATTTTAAAAGTGCAATTAAAAAATGATTGTGTAGAAATTATTAAAATGTATCAGGACTTACATAAAAAATATCAAATATAATTGAAATAAATAATTACAAACATAATTATAAAAATAATTACAATACAATAACCAAATATTATCAAAAACATAAAACAATGATCTAAAAAAAAACTGCATGTATTATAGTTTTCTTTCATTCATTTTGAAAATGTTAAGAAAATAATATACGCATATATATTTGTGTGTGTGTGTGTGTATGTATAAAAATGAATATTATATTTTCAAATCAATGTATTTTTAATCTAACTGAAAGAAGGACAGATTTCCATCTTACTTTATATATAAAAAAATGTTCTATTATATTATATGTAAAAAAAAAAAACAAATCATATCTACTGAAACAATAAAAAAGTATATGATTTCATGCGATCATTCTATAAATATTGATTATCATCCAGATGCGTTATAATTTCTCTTAAAGATGCAGGATTCAAAGTGAAATTTAGAACACACAACGACTACTTTTGAAAAATCACAATATACAGTATATAACAATGTCGTCCATCAATTTTCAATCGCGTATTCATTTTACAATAATTTCCATATTTCTACAAATAAATACGTATATAGGTATGACCTACATGTCAATTTAAATTTCTAATCAACAGATTTATAAGACAAGACTTGAATCTAACGCATCAAGACCATTATTATCGTCATTAATAATCAGTGCCAAATCGTGAAACGTTAATTGTTAATTGTCATTATAATCTTTAACTTTCGCATCATTATGTAGAACAAAACTTATTAATTTAACATAAATTCTTGTTCCGAATAGTTTCTTTCTTTAATTTTCACACTACGCGCTATTGTAGGTTGCCTTCAACCTGAAACGGTGTCGATAAAAATCGAAATGACCTACTTATAAGATAACCGAAACTATAATTCACTTTCACTGTATAGATTAATCGCTTAGGCATTTAAAGATACTTCCCGCATACAAATGATTATATCGTCACTTTTCATTTGCAAATTATATTTATATATGTTTATAATTTGCAAACGAAATGTATATATGCATATAAATAAAAGAGATTTCTTTTCTACCATCGATTTGAAATGGTTGAGCAACCCGCGTTTATATAATTTGCGTTATCTTTACTCCTGGTCTATATCAGTGTTAATTAAGAACAGCTGTAACAATGGAAGAGCAGATCCGAATGAAGATCGGACTTTTGGAGCGGAGATCCGGAAGCTGCGAAGGGAATCCTTCTCCACGGCCATTACGCGATACAAGGAAGTCTTGCTGCACTTTCTTTACTTTCCGGATTGGTCCGCACTCACGGCTGTATATAACCGGATAAAAAATGCACTCGAAGTCAACTTCACTTTCCATTTTTCTCACGCGACTCGTTCATCATGTTCTCGAGTATTGTTATATGTGTATTACAAAAACAAGAAAAATCCAAACAATGTTGATTTGATGATTTTTGTGAGAGAGCAGAGTTATAGTGTAGAATCAATTGAGAATGATTATATATTATTTATAACTAAGCGGAAATTATGAAATTGCACGTTTCTAGCATTTCATTGTCCAACGAAGGAATCAATGTATTCGTAACTTATTCGTGACAATATAGCTTGGAAATCTCATCATTATATGTATTAAACGTTACATAAGGGCGAACGTATAATAATTTGTTATATTTTTAATATGAAATTGACGGAAAAATGTTCTTGATTTTTGTGAAAGATGTATTTTACTAAAGTAGGTTGAAACAAATTGCTCTGTAGATTTTCATGTAGATGATTACTCCGATGCGGTAATTCGGACATCACTCGGTGGCTCTAGATTTCTTTTTAAGAAAACGCTGAAATAATTTTTTTTTTTTTTATTTCTTAAAATGATATTTAAGCGATTTATTCTACATTTCATCCAATGATAATTTCTATTCCTTATTGGATTGTAAATTAAACTCTTCGTTTTCAATTTCTCAAGATTGAATAATGAAGGTAGTGAATCTGATGAATTTCAAAAACTCGAACGTAGAATGTTTGCCGACAAAATTACCAGACCTTAAAAATGTAAATGTAAATGTATATAACATAGACTTGGTAATTATGAAATAGATGTTTATAAACTTACTAACTATGAAATTTAATAATATCCAAGCAATTTTTGTCCCATAAAAGTGTATTAAAAACCGATCGTGTCGATAATGTACTTTCCAGACGAAAGACGTGACTTTAATATTATGTAACCTTCGTTAATATTTCCGCTTTCTTTATATATATAGTGATTTTATATGCGATATATGTAGCCATTAAAAAATTACTTTATAGTCGCAATTATCACATCTTAAAATATACAATAATATATATATAATTTAAAATATTTTTTTAACTATTTCAATGTAAGTTGGTATCTTATAAACGAAACCATAACAAATGCTCTATTATGCAATATTCGTATAAAACTGATATTTGGACATAAAGAGAATATGAAAAAGTGAGAGTGAAAATGTTCTAAATTCTAAATATTTTTTACTAAAATGCACAATCTACATCCGAATACTTTCAAGTCGAGAATTAATCAAACAAATCCGACAACCTGATCTATAACACAATTGAAACTTGTTCGATGAAGAAATTGGTAAAAAAAAAAACTAGACTTCGTTCACAGATCGCCATTAATTCCTGTCTAAAACGGGTTTCGCTCTTTTACTCATTTCCACTATAATAGAGGCTCAACTGAGGCTAAATATAGTTCAGAAGAGTTCAAACGAAGAAAGTTAAAATTTATAAACAAAAAGTAAATCAATCCGAGAAACAAAATTTATAGGTTTTTTATCAAAAACTTTCGCCAGTTCCAATGTTTGGTATTAAAGACGACATTTTGTCGTCTCTTTTGCACGCTTTCACATTCTGTCACATACCTGCACACGTGTTTTTAACGCTTCACCCAAAAAAAGCTGACATCACGCGCGTTTCTTTAGATTTTCGGAACATATCTTTAAGAGATAACATTTTTCAATATATATAAAACAATTCTATTTGCAAATACTTTCGAAAAGTATTTACGATGAAAAGAAAATATATTTTTAAAACTTTATGTGAATAGAAGACGGATTCATATCATGTTCAAATTTTAACGACGATTTCTATACACGTATATTTATCATATGATGATTTTTGCAATTGGTTCATCTACATCCCTAGTAGAAATCTATCCATTTTTTTCTTACACTATCCATACAATTTTTTTCATGATATATTACACATTTTTACTAATACGCAATTGACAAAAATAATGAATGTCTCTTAATAATTCTATTAAAAATCCGATCTGTGACGTTATTATTCAGAATAATAGAATAACGGAATTATTATTCCCATTTATTTCATTGACTGGATGATAACACGATTCTTCGAAGATCGATATTATGAAAATTGAAACAATTTTTATTCGTTTCCGCGAAATCGTCCGTCGAATTGACTGATTTTTTAAAATTTCTCGATATTCAAAAACTGCACGAGTAGCGCCAGATAAAACTTCAAACAAGTAAACCGCCATATTGCATCCACCATATTGGATCCGCCATATTGGATCTGCCATATTGAATGTTTTAATACTGACTTCAAATTCATAGTGAGCGACAACGAAAACCTGAATTGCCATACGAAAGGGAGCATTTGAATTTCTTTGTATCCTTCGCCAATTTGTATGTTATGATTCATAGATTTGCAGAAAAATTAATAAATGTTCAAAAGTATTGAATGTTGTTTTCTCGAATCATTTTCAACGAAATTTGATTCAGAAGAATTAAAACTGAATTAATCTTGAATTGAATTGAACGAACTACTTGATGTCGGAGACGCGAAAAGATTTGTCCAAAATGGACCTTAAAGCGGAAAAGATGATACTTTCGTTAAAATATCTTCACGACCATTTTTTTTTAGGGGGGGGGGGGGGGATAATTACCTCATGATGTTACCTCAGCAAACGAAAAATGATTAATGTTTTAAGTTTTTAATTACGAATGATTATGGGAAGTATACGTCGGTAATCAATCTGAATCATTTTTGCTGGAAGATTAACCTTTAATGTAGCAAAAGACGGGTTTTTTGCACTTTTAGTTTTAAAAAATTTCGAAAATTTTACGTGCTGGAGCTATTCTGAGGCCAGCGATTCGGATTCAGCGCGTCAAAATAACTTTTGAAAAAGTGTATATGTTTGGTTTCCAGTTCAACATTTCGTCGGTCTTTACAATTCTTAAAAGAAATTTCTTTCCTTCGTGTAAATTTTTTTATGGACAATTGTAACGCTTTCGGTATCATTACACAAAACACAGCATTGTACAAAAAAAAAAAATTAACTTTTTCAGTATCCAGGGATTAGTCTGCGAATCGGGGAAAAGTTAAGAATGAACGAGTAATCGTTGCGCTAATTCGATTTTAGAGAGTAGGTTAGAAAAAGTCCATAGCTAACGTGATGTACCAGGGCTATGCGATACCAATGTGCGTGTCATCGAATACAATTGATTTTTTTTTTTTGTTTTTTTTTTTGCACAAAAATAACAAAGAAATACATAACATCGATTAATAAAACTGAAACGTTTCGTAAAATGTACCAATAGGAAACACTGCATGTTACTACTTCTATAAAAGACTAAATTGAAATAATCTTACACTCCTTATACTTTTACTCGAGAAAAAAAAAAAAAAAAAAAAAAAAAATCCAGACTAAAGTCAGACAATTGTTCGGAATCCACTCGAAATAAAAATACACGAAAATGAACCATAATTTTGAATTTCTATTACTTTTTTTTTCAAGACGTCCACTATACCCGGACCTAAGTCGTTCGTTTTCGTGAAGTCCTTATTTTCGTGTCTGTATACTCACAAGTTAATAAAATAAAAGACTTTTCACACTCATACTTTGTCAAACTTTCGTAAAATCGACACGCGATTACCTATAATAGATAGGTCTGCAAAAAACAGATTTGACAGAATGTCATTGTATTTTTTTAGTCAACAGATAATGCGAATAGCGAAATTTTCACAATTGTCACGCGCGAGCCGCGCTATACGACAGCACTGTATATGATAAGGATTGATAAGGGGCGACTCACCCTGACGGCTGCGGGTCTCGGGCAGGGGTATAAACGGTGTATATCGGCGTGATGGGACCAAGCACATTACTTCTTCGCACGACTCGGACTGACTGGATGTAAGTCCGTTTCGGTTTCCCTCTCTCGGCCTGGTGCAGCTTCTTTACATTCTACTCCAGGCCTCGAGCCGCGGCTTTCACTTCGCGCGCGGCGAAATATACATACATATATATATATATATATA
>JAPYZR010004634.1:396-12357 GCA_030522945.1 Trichopria nigra | reverse complement strand
TGAAACATGTAACTGTATATAGTAAGAAAAATTTACTTATTGTCTCAAATAGAGACAGATTGTAAATAAAAATCGGAGTTAAAAAAAAAAAAAAAAAAATTTTTTTCATTTATATTAAGAGAATAAAACATACCTCGTAATAAATAAAAATTTATTGACAACTTTAATGAAGTGTTATATAAGATAAACATTTTATACAATACTTATGTACAGGTTTATATAACAAGTATATACAAATGTGAAGAATAATATATTTCGATACGAAAGGGCTAATCGACATTTCGTTGGCTGTGAGTGTCAATGCACTGCATTAACCTTCGAAGAGAACGTTCATTCGGTCTCGTACATCAAACGAGATTGGTATATTAAAGTTAGGCGTGTAAAGTGTATGAAAAATTTGTTACATATTATCAAGATCTATTTCCTGTTTTCTGTCCCTTTTTGGACGCTTTTGATATTGCTTGTTTCCTTTCATGCTTTCTGCTTTCCTTTTCCTTGACTCTTTCTTCTTCTGTTGCTTTGTAATTTTTCTCTTGGCAGCCAATTGTGGGTCAGTAACGCTCTGAAACAAAAATACAATAATGATCAATTTACTCGATACATGTAGAATTTATTTTCAATCGCATATATATTTTTGTTTGATTAGTTGAACATGATTTTATCTTATTTAACGTTGTTTTTATCGACAAATGTTATCAACCTTCATGCAATGCTGAAGAAATTCAGTTATTCAAAGAAACACGTACTTAAGTAAAGCAGTAAGAAATTTCTATGTTTAAAAAATAAAAAACACATACCAGTTGCAATCGTATCTTTTTCTTTTCAGTTTTTCGGACTGCCAATTGTTGTTGAACCTTATTTAAAAGCTGGTTATATTCGTTAATATCTATTTTCTTTTTAATCATAGTAGCGACTTCCTTTGCCAGCTGACGTAACGGGGCATTCGATACTTCAATTGTAGCCATTTCTCGGACCAGTGGTGACATCAAACGGAACAATATGTGACTCAAGTCGTTCATCGGTATAGTTACTACGATACCAGCTATCCACTTGAAAACTGCTGTCCTCTGAAAACATAGTAACGAAAAAGACATTTTTATTCCTGCTTCCGTTATTAATAACAAATAGAACAATACAATACAATAAATAAAGAAAATTAAAAAATGTTTTCAAAATTATACTTGAACTCACCACTGACGTCGACGAAGGATACTGTGTAATTTCAATATTGACAGCTTTCCTCATCTTTTTAAGCAGCCAAAACAATGTTTCATCCTTCTTCTCCTCCGAATACTCAGGCTTCAAACATTGTGCTATAAAAATTAAGTTTTTTATGACAGCGTTGAAAAATTCCTCCATTTCAATTTTCGGTATCAGCTGACCAGTCAAGTCCAATGTCAAGCTCTTCAATGTATCGGCTGGAGATGAATAAATGTACCCATCGTCAGGATTGCACTCTTCCGGATGATCCAAGAGGTGTTTCACTTTTTCAATATTAAGAGTCGAAAGAACGAAGCTCAAAAATTGTGCTGCGCCCAATCGCACCCACAAATGAGGATGAGCTAGCAAATACTGACTGTGTTCTGAAAATCGGAATTGTTTCATTAAAACCCATACTCTTAATAATAATACTCGACCATTTTCTATTTAGAGAATAGTTTTGAAAAATCGTTTTTAAATCAAATAAATTAGAGAATGAGATGTTTTTGCGCTCGTAGACTAAATGAATTAAATTGAAATAAAGTGGATTATAAATACCTGCAAAAGACGCGACTTGTTCTTGATGTTGTACATTTTTGAATCCTGAGCAATTTTCCACAATTTTAAGCAGAACTTGAAAAACTAAAAAGAGATGCTGGTCCTTTGTTCTTTCAAGATCTTTGATACCTGACTCTTGTATTCGGTTCGTGTCTGACGTTTCTTTTCGAATTTTGACGAAGCTACCAGGCTCGTTTCCAGAAGCAATATGATCGGAGTAAAACTGCTTCACCAAAAGAGGCAAAATTTCTGAAAATCGAGATTCAAAAGCTTCCTTCTCTGCTCCAACAAAGGCGCAACACAAATGTGCACCCAACAGCTTGACTCCAGTCTGAAAAAAAATAGTTGGTAAGTTTTCTTTTAGATTTTATCGCGGACAATTTTATTATTCACCTAAGTGGTGAAGACAATTTACCTTTTTGTCTTTCAAGCAGGAAATGACGACATTGAAGAGGTCATTTCTCTCCTTATGCTCCAAACGACGGATGAGTTCTTTTATGCACGTGGCACAATTTTTCTTGCATATACGATCGTCGTCATTTACGAGTCTCAATCCGATTCGTGTGAACATATCTTCAGCGTGTTTCGATATAATTTCCAATGGAAAACCAGTAATCATGCTGTGTAACATTTCAATTGCACTCAATCGTCCAGACTGGACTTCAAATCTCAGTTGTGTAGTATAGAACACAATGTGTTGTGTAACCTTTTTCCCAAGTGGATAATTCATAAGATAAGAATAAAACACCAATCGAGCTTGTTTTCTAACGTTGTCGTTTTCGGAAGTGATGCTCAGCTTTGCGATTGTCTCCATAACCGCGTGCATTTCAGGCACAATCAATTTTCGTTTAATAATAGCTTTCAGTAAAACGAATGACGTGGCTTGCTTATCAGCGTTATGCACATCTTGCTCAACGTAAGTCACTAAAACTCGTAACTGGTCTGCATTGATCGAGAAATGATGAACATCCCGTACCAAAACTGACATCGTCTTGAAGGCTGCCATTACTAAATCGTAATTGTCACCTTTACTTAATTCAGCTACCGAATACTTGTGTAGTATACGAAACATTGAATCGCAAATGTTGACAGCGGTTTCTTCAATAGATGGTAAATCCATTTTAAGGATCCAGCCCAGGCATTGCAGGGACAAAGTGCTAAGCTAAATTTAATGAATAAAAAATATTAGTTTGCTGTTGGGATATGAATGTGTATTAATATATTAATATGATATAGTTAATATATATAAAAAAAGACTACGTAGTGTGATGTATTTAATTTACCTTTACATGTTGTGACTCCAGACAACTACTTAGAATTGAAACAAAGGGATCCAATAACGTGTAGAATTCTGGGGAAGTTATTTTATCTCTTTTCAACAAGATATGAAAGAGTCTCAGTCCAAATTCAACCATCACATGTGCATTTGTGTTCCTTGATATTTTCGCAAGAGTTTTGTAACCCATTCGATTCTTGGGTACTGGAGGTATTATGAAGGAATCTGGTTTTGGTTGAACCAAGTACTTCGTCTGCTGTGGTTCTGGCTTCGTTGCTCTCATAAGCTGAGGAATACTCTCTGATGTGGCACCGTACAAGAATACGATCATTTTATCGGTAGGAATAAATTTGTTATCTGCAAAACCTAAACCAATCTGCCTTAGTGCTTCTACTGCTTTACGGACAGTACTGTGAGAATGAGTCTTCATAAGCACTTCTGTTAATGGAATTATTGCATCAAGCATGCAAGTTTCGTCCATCGCTTTCGACATAATATATAAAATACTGAAACTTTTCATTGATTTAGCTTCTGAGACATTTTTTATAATGCCGGCAACTTCTTTCTCGTCTGCAACTGGGCCAAACATGTCGACCTTGCAAACTGACAATATGCTTTGCAAATTCTTACTTATATGCATTGGTTTTAAGAATGGCTCTAGAGTAACCAACACAGCATGAATAGTATACACCAACACATGAACTTGGAAACCCTTTGTCAACAAAGAGTTCATTTCCCTCAAAAGGTAATGAAGATAATCAGGTCCTAAAGAAATCATGATCTTCTGAAGAATGTCACGTGTGGCTCTTCTAACAGACTGAAGTCGAGATTTCAAAAATGTGCACATCTTCATCAAAATTCTAAAAGAAAAACACACAAAGAATATATTAAATTTTGTATTCGTTACAAATTGTTATCATTTTATAAGAATCTACAATTTTGAAGATATCAGAAAGAAAAATATTTAAACTTACCCAGGCAAATTTTTATCCAATATTGTTGGGGTTAATTTCTGTAAAAGTTTAACGACAGCAAGAGCTACTGGAACTCTCATTAGCTCTTGTTCTTCTCTGTCATCGGCATTATTTTTTCGATTCACTTTATGACTGTCCTCATGACGAGTACGTGCTAAAATAGCGCGATTCAACTGCGGTAAGAAAGTTTTGGATATGCTGAATACAACTCGTTTTGCCATGTACTGAGAAAGTACGACTTCCCGCTGAATTGCTGGTATTTCTTCGACCGGCTTGCTTTTTTCTTCTTCGGATATCGTTTCTTCAATTGCTTCATTCGTTTCGTCATTTGCTTCTTCATTTAAAACTTCATCTAAACGCTCTTCTATCATTTCTTCAACGGCTTCCTCATTTACTTCCGTTTCTTCTTCATTTTCTTTCGATATTTCTCCAGATTCTTCAGCAGTGCTTGTTTCAGGATCTTTCTTGGAGCCTTTCACAGTTACTTCATTAGCACCATCTTCAGATGATTTGTACTTTGAAAGATCAAAGTGAAACGAATCTAATATGACAGTGATAATTCTTATAAGTTGTCGCTGAAATTCAACTCCATTTCTTAACTTATCTAGGTAATGTTTCAAAATAACTTCGTATTGATTCCATGATACCAGTCTGCAAATAACTCCGATAGTTTCAATAGAGGCGTCGATAATGCTATTTTTATCTATAAACTTTTCATTGCAAAGATAAAAAGAAGCTAGAGGAAGAATAAATTGGATTAAAGCTTTTGAATTCGGAACCTTATTCAAGCTTCTGGCCACAGTACAAAATTTAAGTAGAGCTCGAGATTTTCGATGCAGCTGTAAATGCTGCAGGTTTTCGAAGAAATCGACTTCGGGATCTACTTCATTCGTTAACAAATTCAAATCCCTTAGAACGGGATGTACTTCTGGACACTTTATAGCCATAAATCCAAGAAAAGCTATGGATTGGAATTTCAGCGTATCGCTTTTGCCTCGAATTCCAGTTCTTATCATTGTTAAAATCGTATCATCAATGAGATAATGGCGATCTGCAGATACGTCTTTGTAAGTTTTTGTCAACTTCAACCCTATAGTTTTAAGGCACTGACCAGCTCTATCTCGCATGGCTAAATCTGTTTGAGTTTTTAAGAAGAAGAAACAATTGTAAATAACGGCGACTCCAAATTCTAGGCCAACATCACCCTTCTCAATAAGGGAATCAATTTCTTCAAACGAATCGAGTCTTTTTTGAAAATCTGGCTGATCAAGCCATCTTTGATCCCAAGCATTTAAACTCATCAATATGTTAAATTCCGATTTTGTCTTCGGATCAAGATTTTTCGTGACAACCTCAAATAACTGCATCAATAGTTTTCTCGCAGGTATAGATGAAATTGAATAAAGCAATGGTTGAATAGCTCTAATATGTTTTTCAGGTTTCTCAATATTCTTTAAAAGATTTATAACAGAAGTGATGAATTTAATTACAATTTCTTCAGATTCTTCTGACTTTTTCAATAAAATTGGTATCAAAAGAGACAGCAAAGTATCAGATGTGTTCGCATCACGTGTAAGTTCTGAAATTCGAGAAAGAATGACGAGCTCCACTCTATTCACTCCATTTCTGGATTTCTTTAATTTTCTCTCAATGTACTGTAAAATGTTGAAAACGTGTGGCAGTAAAATTGCAGATCCATAATTCATATCTAATGTTGACATTTGTGTATCTATCGTCAACTTATTTGTAACAATTAGCATTAATGAATTTGCTTTTTGATCGACATCCATTTGTTCAGGACTTACTACCACTTTTTCAAAATCTTGTAATGTCAACATCTTTTCGACCATTTCAAGAATAGTATTGATGACAGATAAATGCGTCTTTGATGCTAACAAAAGTCGCGTAACGTAAGGAAGTGGAGTCAGTGTAGTGTCATTTTCATGATGTTTAACTAATAGTGGATAATATCTTGGATTGTGACTCCAAGCTAACAGTAACTTGAGAATGGGTGTAGGACTGTGTATTCCTTCAATAGGTAACTTTTCAAGCCATGGAAATATAGCTACTGTAAAGACAGCATCGATCTCATTAGTTGTCCATTCGTAGTCTTCAAAATGTGAGAAAAATCTTGCCACTATATCAATGCAGTGATTACGGATGTCTTTTATAGTTGTCAAAAAGCTGGAATAAACTTCCTCTGCTCTAGAAAGGATGCCTGTAACTTGTGCTAAAATACATAATAGCACACCGAGCAAAAGTGGCAACAGTTTCTCTACCATTTTACCACCAAACTGTTCAATGATAATGGCTAAAAGATTGACAGCACTTCGCAACCGTTTTGGTGGTATAACATTTTTTAAATCAATTTCTTTTATCATATTATCCACCAACTGCTTTAAATTAAACTCTAACACATTTTCGTTAGTTTCTTGTAACAGTGGAATATACTTGCGAAAAGGCTTAAACGCCATTCTGACGAATATCATCATCTCCTCTTCTCGCACACCTGCTAGAAATCTAAGAATTGCCTTTCTTCGGACAGATCCACCTGTTTTTCCTCCAGTTCTCATGCCTATACGTATTGTCATCTTTGTATGAATTATTCTCATAATGATTGGTATAAGGCCACTGCGATGATTTTCCAGCACAATACTGTTATCTTCACTGATCTGAAATCGTGTAAGCTCTTTCTTCAAATTTGTTTCATCCACAATGTTGTTCAAGTGCTCTTGGTAAGGTAATAGGTAATCGTGTTTATATGTATACAAGCATGTCAAGGAGGCTTTCTGAATTTTTGGATTTTTAGAACCTAGGAGATCAAAATAGATCTTGAGAAGTTCTGGTTCTCTATATACTGACCGAGAATTTGAGAATTTTGCGAAAACTTCTAATTGTGCTAGCAGAAGCTTTATTTGGTTACTTTTAGCAAAAGGTTTTTCTACTTCATGATCTTCTTCATCTTCAGCTTCCATGGTTTCAGAATTCTCGTCTGCAGTTTCCTTACGTTTCTCAATGCTGCAAAACTTTGCATTTTCTGAGTTTGATTGAAAGAAGCATTTATTAACAAAGTCTATAAACAAACCCACGTAATCGCGATTTTTTACTTCACAATAGCTAATGAAATACGTCATACATTTCCACAAAAGAAGTTTGTAATTCTCTTCGTCAACTTTATCCTTAACTGACAAAGTTTTATCAATGATGCATGATACAACATCACAAGCGAAAGTTGGAATATTTTCTGTTTGATTATGTCCACTTTCTAATTTTAATTCTGCGAGAAATATTGACCAGAATTCTGGGCACTGATTGTTAGCATATGAAGCAATGATTTCACATACTGGATTCCACAAGAGAGAAAAATTAACATATAAATTTCCCAACAAATAGTGCAACAAAAATCCATTGTAATTTTCCTCCAACTTCGAAACTGTTGGGCTTTCAAATGACATAGACTGAATATGCAATAATCTGTCCCTGTACTTAAATACTGTTGCTTCCTCACTTTCAGCCAAAAACGGAAGCATAACTGGACTTTTCTTAAAATTTTCAGAGTCATAGAATTTTGGAATTGTAGCAAATAGTGAATATATATGTGCTACTGTGAGACGAACACGACAATTCGGTGTTCCTAGTTTATGAGCTAGTGCATTATGTATAGTGTCAAAAGTGCGTTCATTTATATATTCATTTTGAAATTCGGATTTGCTCATGTATGTAAGACACATGTCAAAACAATTCAAAATGCTGAGGTTATCTCTGTGCAATTGCATAAAGTCCCAGATGTTGGGACTGCATTTTGAAAGTAAATCATGAAACTCCTCAGGCTCCAAAATACGTACAAGCGATTCAACAGCTAGAAGGGCAGCAAAGCACATCTTAGGACAGCGAGTCTCACTTAATCGACTACATAATGACACCATAGTATCTACAAGACATGACTTCAATTCTTCTTGTAATTGTTCTAAATGAGGTAAAATAATAAGAGTCCTCAATGAATTTTCGGACACATTATCCTTTTCCATCAACATTTTTAATTCATTCAGTAAATAAGTTGTGCATTCTTTGTTTCGAATGTTTATATTGTACTTTTTCCACTTATCTAATGAAATGCCATTTAAAACTGGAGGTGCTTTTTCGAAAACAATTTTTGCAAGAAGACGTAATATATTGCTGTCAAATTGATCAATCCCTTTTAATGCTCGAGGCAAAACTAAGATCTCAAAGGATGAATATGGTATAAGATTTTCCACTATTTTTAACAATAAATCTTGATTTTGTATCGATAATAGTTTTATCACTAAATGACTAGCAGTTTCTTGCTTTAGCTTAATCTCCGATGCTAACAGAATTGAAGAAGACAGCTTTACTATGTTTTCTAATATTTGGTCATCACTTTCAAACTTCTCAGTAAGTTCAACCAACTTTCGAGCCAGTGGAAGAGCATCTTGAAGCATGCGGCCATCTCTATCGTTAACGGCTAAGCATATGAGTTGCAATAAGTGGACAAGACTGTCACCACTCAAAGAAGATAAAGGCTTCAATGTTACGGTCCAAAAAATACTAGACTTTTGTGGATGAATGAATTTTACAAAGCAGTTTACAACTTCCTTCAGTACTCCGTGTAACAAGGTTTGATTTATAGTTGAATCTTGCAGAGCATCAATGTAAATAGTCAACATCGATTCAGCACATGAATGGAATTGATTTGACACTCCAGACAATACTTCAAATAATAATTTTCCACATCCTGATACACCACTTTGCTTTTCCTCTAAAGTTTTCATAACCAGACGTAGAAATCCTTCCTTGTCTTTAACTTTTCGAACTACAAATGAAAAACTTTCAGCAGCAAAATTATTAACATAAGGTGGCCATGTATCCACGAGCAATGTCACTAAAAGATTAAAAATTTTATCAACATTCTTGATTAAGTATCGCCACAAGAATTTGAATAAATAAGCTAAAGTCGTAAAGGTATCTTCCAGTTGATCTGCATCTTTCGTCTGTAAGAGATCAATCATGGCTGATAAAAACTCCGGAAAATATGGCGTGAAATCATATACAAGATCTCTTGCTACTGCAACCACTAACCTATTAACAAAAATTACCATAATTTATACATTCATTATGATAAATTATTGTGTATAAATTTTACCATTATTATTGACAATTTAAAATTATCCTTACAAAAAACTATAAGGTCAAATTAATGCTATTAAAACTTAACAATAAATGAAAAATAAATAAATAAAACAAGTCTCTATAAATTTACTTGACATGACTTACTCTAAAATAGATTTAAGGCACAGTGGATTCTTCATTTTCAAATATTTAATGAGAGTGTCAATTACATGCTGTTTATGATATATTAACTGCGGCAATGTAATGACATCGCGAACTTCATTTCTGAAGTTGCTATAACACTCAGATAGATTGAGAAAATTCCATTTTTGTAGAGTTTGATAAAAATATGTTTCCACTGCTTCGGCATCTTGTTCATTTCGGTGGGAGACTTTGTGAAAAACATCGACATCAATGTCATTAATCCTCTCCGAGAATGGTATAAACTAAAATGAAGAATAATAACATAGAAGGAAGTGTATAACATGTAGAAGAAATTATACAATTAAAAAAGTGTAGCTATTCAATCGATTATAATATGTTTAATATTCCATTTATTGCATTCCCTGGTAAAAATCAGAATGTACGAACATCCAAATCACAGTTTAAATGATGTTTAAATATATGTTAATTGTAATATAAAAGGATTTTAGACTGCTTGTACCCCTTGTAACATTTCGATTTTTACGAGAGTTTAGTGTAAACTATTGAATATTTCTTATAATTAAGAATACAAATAATAATTTAAGGTTATAGCCCATGAGGAAGATACAAATTTATATTCGAAACCAACTTTAAAAATATGTCCAGAAATTTTTAAAACAATATATCCACTTTTATATCTAGGATAGCAGGTTATATTCTTACATAGCACAGAAATGTGATAAATATTTACAAATAATCGTTATATTTATATGTCAAGCAATTATACTTTTAATTATTTATTATTTTGTAATATTGATATTGTAGAACCTGTATTAAAAGGGTAAATACACTTGCATAGATGTGTATTTTATTAAAAAAAATTCAAAACAATTATAATCAATTAATTTTCATTATAAAAATAATATTTCAAAATGAGAACAATGTCCAATATATTTTAGAATAGCAGAAGTTATTCGCTTTATAACATTTTTAGAAAATTTCATAATATCCTACAACTAATTCGGCTAATTCTGGATTATTCCTTTCATCTGGATATTATGATTTGTCAGTGCTATCAGAAAAATTGCTATTCAATAATGGATTAAACAAATTTGATACATTAGAGTACGTAATTTTTAATCTGGCCGTAGCATTTGCCTAAAAAGCTAATAAAAACCTGTTTAGAGAATGGGGAAGAGATTCTCTACATAAATAGTACTTATAATTAAATATAAATCATAGGATGCAACTAATAAGAAAGCTGGAAAAAAAAGAACTTGACTTTCGCTTTTTGCAAATTTACTTCAGAAGATATTGGAAAATTAAATCAGCAAAAAAGTACCTTAAATGTGTTTGATTCTTTATGCTTCGTTGGTTTATTCTTCATGTTGACGGCTGTTCACATCAATTGTGAACAATAAATTTTTTCAAACTTTTGATATCATAACCTTTCACGATAACAACACGTGCTCACAATCCTCACAATGCATCCAGTACAATACTACATATGTACATATTATTATACATATGCATAACATGACGGGTGTGCGGAACGAGCCATGATACAAAAAGCCCAGCAAACACGAACTGCAAAAAGACGTCAAAATGTCGTCATTAGATCGTGGAACGAGCAACGTGCAAAACAACGTATGTATTTCGTGCATGTCCATGCATGCCTAGTAATTTTTGCCGGAACGAGAAATGCTTTATTTCAACGATATCACTCAATATTTTCACAAAATGCGAGTATATTCGCAATTCGCAAACGATTAGTAGTGGTATATTAAAGGAATTATGACCCGTTTTTCAAATTTACGCATTCCGAAAGTTACTATGACGACGTGCGACGTGCCGCGCGGCAACAACCGATTTTTCTTTTTTTTCTTAATTTACTGCAATTCGGAAAATAACGTTATTGTTTCATAATTCGCAAAAAAGCCGCAAACGATTGATGCTAATTTTAATCATTTTTGTCGTTTACTTTGTTCGCTATTGCGCGTTATATGAAAAATCGCGAACGTGAAGTAAGCCGGCCATAAGTTTTTTGCGAATATCTCGGAAACTGCGAATTCGCAAACGAAAAATCGGTAATCGCAAACGATTCGCAAACGATTCGCAAACGATTGGCATATATACTTTTCGTTCGGTTTCGTTACTTTGTCCGGCTAACTTCACGGAGGTTTTCTTGTTTGCTTTAAAAAGTCCGCCCAAATAAACTTCAGCTAATCTTGACAATACATAGATGGTTGTAAAGAACTGAATTTGAATCTGGTATTCCGGTGTGCTATGGCCAAAATGAAAGGCTAGTGGCTGTGTTTGTTTACTATAAAGCCTTCTGCGCCTTCTGCAATATCTAAATGGTCTTATTCTACCGGTACGGCACCAATAGTTCCAGGCATAGTAATATCAGTTTGTTCAACATCTAAATCTACGAAGAACGGCCTTTGACCCATTCGTACAGCATAATTTAACAGCAACCCGCATACATGCATATTCAATAGTGGCATGAACAAAATAAAAAATCACGAAGGCCCTATAGGGCCCTATTGGGATCTGACATTTGGCACTATTGTCGGCGAATTTCCAAGCTTAAAACCGCCATTTTGGCCTATGGCCCAATCACCTTTCTTGAAATGCAAGCTTTGATTAGTTCGCAAATCGGCCACCGGCTCATGTCAGATC
>JAPYZR010004633.1:0-12565 GCA_030522945.1 Trichopria nigra | reverse complement strand
CTAATGAAATCTGAATAAGATCTTATTTGATCCAGTAATATCTGTGCAGATATGGCCATAATTCAGATCTAATTTTATCTGAACTTTTTTTTCTCGGGTAGTTATTATTTATATTTATAAACTTCCCTCTTGTCAACAGCATGGTCCACATACATTAATCGTAATAGTGCTACTATTAACAATTTGTATACAGACCACAATTTTTGTTCCGATTTATTACAACCTCATTATGTGATTTACACGTACACAGTCTGTGATCAATTTTAGAGTTGATTTAGAAAATATTGAAATTTAAGATCGATTCAACTTTTTTTTTAATCAGTCATCATTCTTCAAATTCCTTCCCTTATCTTTACAAATCGAGAGATTCATTTCAGAAATGTCGATCACTCGCTGTCAACAAATTTTAAAGTGTCTGAACTTCAAAGATTTTTTTTTTTTTTTGCTACATTACAAGAGGAAACCTAAAAAATCTATAAATCACCGTTAGGAAATCTGTCTAACAAAAATTTTAGCATTTCGCGCTATAAAGCTTGAAAAATCTACCAATCGCTAGACGTATAGGTGACTAAAGTTACGCTGATACGGTATAGATTACGCATGTGAGGAGAATGGCCCAATAAATTATATAGTGTGGACGTAAATTTGGTGTCCAAAATCGTACCGTGATAATTTAAAAATGACCATGGTTTTTTATGTATAATATAATATATAGAATAATTATGTTAATGAACATTTTATATGATAGCGGCAAAAATGAACATTTTGATGATGAAAATATCCTGATGGACGATGAAATAATGAGCTAACTGAAGTCTTGACGTCCCCGCATAACTTCAAGATTCAATGAACATCCGGTATGAACGAAACCAAAACGTGTACACCGGAAGAATTGATGGGATGACGTATGACTGACGTGCTATTTCAGAAACAATAACCCTCGATAAAAATGGTTGATCGCACTATATGTTCAATATTCCAATGGAACATTCTTGACATAAGTGAAGTCAGAAAACTTTTTAATCCATTAGGAATTGCAAAGCATCAGATGCCCGCGTTAGGTCATTGATTCACTATAAGAAACAACCTAATGTACTTACAAAACAGGACAATATAAATAATTCAGTTTTTCCAAAAGCGTGTCTCCTTTATATAATAAAAAGGATGTTACGTATTTTAAGCAGAAAAAAAAACGTCGAACATGCCCAAATGCGTCAGGAAACGAGTTACACGATCGTCAATTACAGAACAGAGTAATATTAGCAGGACGATATGTCCATGTATGAGTGCAATGCTGTCTTACCGGCGAGAACACAAACTCCTTTCGCTGCTTGTAAGTGACGGTATCGTTCCCGTTGAACTTAACTTCGACTTTCTCCCAATGTTCGACGTACACGTACGGGCCAAGTTCCTGCAAGGCGGGTTTCTCGCCATTGTTGAGAAATTCGTCGGCATTTGTCACGTTGTAAATGTACACGTGCATCTGCGGTGCCACCGGCGGTTCCTTCCACCAGCCGAAGGTGCGGCCGCCTTCTTTCAGAGCAACCTCTTTGTCTATAACTAGGTTGATGAGCTTGGGGAAGACCACGGCTAAAACCGCCGCTATGATTATCATAAGAGCACCCGCAGCTACGGCGGCCCCTGAAACAATTAGTGACAATTTTCATGAATAACGAGTCATTGGTGGCTGTAGGTTAACATCGATTTTGCAATACTTGTATTTTTAAATAGCATTCATATTCTCAAATCAGGTGCATAAAATTCATGGATGTCTATTGAAATACGCTATCATTCAATATTTACTAAATAATAATAACAATAAGTATATTATAAGTAAACACATCAATACAGTTATATATATATATATATATATATGGCGGTCGCGTGAATAGAGCAAGGATAATAAAGTTCAATCGCTTTAGTAATGTGAATTGGATAAAACGTAGTTATACATTTTTAAATAGCGTAAGTTAGGTTATTTTGCCCTATTGGGAAAGAAAAGTTTATTTCTACCCAATAAAGCTTAAAAGTTTACTTTAACTACTGCTGATACCCTGTGCAAAAGCAACTACACATATACAAGATGTCCAGAAATCGCAATGATTTCAAGTTGCCGAAAATAGGATTTTTTTTTCAATGTATATATACATACTGATAGTGGACGTCCAGAATTCATACGTATACATTGGACGATCAATGCATGTTCAGTTTTTGTCCATTAGGAAACTTACTTTTTCTAATTTATGTTTACATTCATTGTAAGTCCATTGCATGACATTTGGCTAGACATGGTTCGCACTATAAAGCATGAAAAACTTTCCTACTTTACTCTCAGGGCTGTAAAAAAGTTTCAGGAAAATGATATTAATCAATAATTTAAAAAAAAATGTTAAATATATTTGCATTATTATGCTAAAAGTTCGTTTTTACTGAATGTCTCGATTTCGCAACGATTTCCTTGATTCCAACAGGTAGAAATAATATAAACAATCGCGACCTTCGCTATTATTGGAATGGATTTAATTGAATCCATGGCAAAAGTAACAAAGGCATTTTTAACGTGAAGATCGGAAGCTTTTCACAGGTGCGTAGTTTACTTATGAATAACTCAGGCCAGAGAGGAACACTAATGGAGTATAGGAATTACTAATTGAAATTTGAAGAGTTCTCATTCATGTGGAATATTAAAAAAAAGAATACGCATTGGAATGAATCACTAATAAACGCCTACGTAAATACGCCTGGAAACTACACAATTATATATGTATATTTCGTGTAGACATTTTTTATTTTTGAATTGAAAAAATATCAATAATCTGATAATGAAAAATTAACTTTTGATAAATTATAATTATTCGTGCATTCTTATTCTTACATTATATATTTTGTTGTTTTTTTTTTATTTTTATTTATTTTTTTTTAATTATATTTATTGTGTTGTTATTGTTATTCTGATTTTATATATCATTAATTTTGTTCCTATAGATTGTGGTAGATTATTTTCTGGGAATAACTGTCACAAAGTTTGTTCTCTTTTCAAAGTTTTCTAGATTCTTTTTAAAAAGATTTTCTCAAATAACAAGCTCATCTCCATTATAAAGAATTCAGACTTACTTAATTTTAATAGACTATATTCTTTTTGGTCAACATCCGTTATTGTTTATTTTTATTAATTCTGATATTAATCTAATTTTAATTCAATAGTTGTTTCTTTATTTATTTGTATCAATTATTATTCGTAAATATAACACTATTGTTGTTATCCTTTTTTAATTTCTGTTCAATTTTACCGATTTTAATCAACGATTAATAAATTGTTTAAGTTCGTTTTTTCCTAGTTTTCCATACGTTTTAATAAGTTACTTTTTAATAACTTTTGTCACATTTCGTAAAACTTTCGTGTATTTCTGTCAAATTTTGTACTTTTGTTTGTTAAAAATTGCATCTGGTTTGACCAATTTTTATTCAACGTTGCCAATTATTGCTTGTGAATGCAATTGCATATTCTCGAAATTTCATAAAGTGAAATTTCACTATTAAAGAATGCAAATTAAGTCAACCTTCTAATGAATGTATTTTCATTCTTCAAGAATGATATATTTCACATTTTCTGGAGTGAAATATTTCACTATTAACCCTTTGAAGCATAGCGTTCCTATTATTTTTTCCTTTTTACTTACTATATGTTTCCTTTATTTTTATTTTCATTTTTCTTTTGCGCCTATATACTTCTTTTATTTATAAAAATTATATTTCAAAGTACTTATAAATAATAGTTGACCTTACTAGGACCTAAGTAAATACCTACGATATTGTACCTTTTTTTTTGTATTTGTTTATTTATAATAATTTTAGACCAAATTATTTATATATTAAACATTTAAAAAAAACATCATTTTCCATCTTATTTAAGGTTTGATACTCATAATAGTGTTTACTAAGCGATTTTCAGGATCGCTGATGACGAATCCGGGTTCAGATTTCAACATTAAAACTTTATATCATGCTTGTATATTTCGTTTATTATATTTTTCATAGATTATATATTATTTTGTATAGATTATATATCATAATGATATTTTTGCTATTCTGGTGAGGACCAAAATAAATGGTTGAAACGTCATTTTCATTGAAGTTTTAATAATATCGAGTTAATTTATTCCGTGATACCAAGAAATTAATATTTTATGAGAAGATTTTCACTTAAGAAAACTAACGGAAAAGAAGAATTATATTATACTTATTAAAAATGGTGGTTTCAAAATGTCGGACCAAAAATTTAAAAAATAATATGCTTTGGTCTGTAAATGTTTACTCGGGGGTTTTGGGGTCGCTGATTACGAATGTAAACTTAAATTATTAAAATTCAAGATGGCGTATCTAATATCGCGGACAAATATCTTTAAAATTTACTTAATCGAGATGAAACTGAGTACACAGGCGGCCAAAAATTGTAAAATAACTAAATTTTTTAAAGCTGCATTCAGTTTCATAATCTGCGATCCCAGAAGTCCCGCAGCGTACTAATTTTTATAAAAATCGGTTCATCTGAGAAATGTGTGCTGGAAAGGATTAAAGAGAGAAAATTCATTCTTTTAAGAGATCGACTTTATGTTGGGTAAAATTTCACTGCAAAGAAATTTAGACAGGATGTTATTACGGAATTTCTAAAAATAACATTTTTTAGTTTATCTGTAGAATATGTTATTCTTTGTTTTAACAGTACGAAGAAATTTTGATTTATTTATATGGCACTTATTGAATATACTACGAAGAACACATCCTTCATTTTTAAACCATAGAGCAACCAAAAAAATGGAAAGGCAATATTTTGCAACACTCATTTTTAGTCCACATTCACCAATGTCAATTTTCAATGTGAAAAAGAAAATTTCATTTATTTACAGAACCTTATGGTGAATTCTCTGCACTTTTTACCAGATTTTTATGTCACGTATAATTGGAAGGCCGCTACGATATTTAGTCATACAAATCATTTTAAATATGATCTTTAAATATTAAGAAAATACCACTATTAAGATAAATTTTCTCTAATTTTATTTTTTAATTAGTACCTTACCCATAAACAGTCCTATAACATAAAAGCTTTAAAATGTCAATAGAAAATCGTTTCCCCTCCTTTGACACCGGAAGTGAAATAACTTTCCCGCCAATTCTCGTAGACCATCACTTTATTTTTCAATTCTTCCCAATCTTACATTCCTCCGAATCAGTTCTCACTATCACTGTATTCCAATTGAATTCTTTCTTTCATCCACTTGTATCGAATAAACGTTAATTGTCACTATATAGGCTCCTTTCTCTCCCATCACTAAACTCCTTATTACGTACCGTTATAGACATGTCGGACACTGCCTATTTTCGCCATTGATTATCAACTTAAAGAGATCAATTCCCACTAATTGCGGTTGTACGGAGCAATGCCACTGGGTCGACAGGGCATCCTCACGTATGTGGAGCGCCGGGAATTCGAACACTCTCAAAGCCGTCGCTGACATGAATCTGCACTTTTAGCCATTAGGAAGGCATCTTAAGAATATTACACAACGCGTGCCTAATTACCAGCTAATTACCGATTGATGACAGGCTGCCGCAATAAACGCATCGGCATTCGCGTAATCGAGCAATTTTATTGGCGAAAACAATCAATGGGTAGGAAAAGCAATTCGACGATGACAAAACACTTATCCATCAAAGTACCACATTACGAGTGGAAAAACATCCTATTTTCCAGTAGCTATCGCTCAATTGTCGGTTTATCAACGCTTGTGATTTTCAGCAGACTTTTTTGCAAAACTGTCGTATGGCAAAAATTCATGGTCTTTAAGAGATTGTGCAATTATTAGGAGAAGCTATCAAGGTTCTGCCCACATAACTCCAAAGGTTGCGGTACCAAGATATTCGTTAATATTTGATTATATGTTATTATTCACTGGTAATTACAGTAACATTTCCAATAGTCATTAGTAGATTTTTTACTATAATTAACATTTAGAGAATAATAATATGACAAAAATGTATTATTGCAAGTATAAATAGAGCGAAATGGCGAGACAAAAAATATATTATAATATTTATAATAATCTTTACTAATATTAACAAAAATGTTAACTACATACGAGGCGTTCCATACAAAATCGAACGGATAAAGGCTCTACAATATTTTTGAATTATTTATATCATTTATAACTCAATAAAAGGTTGAAACGTTAATATGCGATTTACGAAATAATACATATTACATAAAAGTAAAAAAGAATATTCACTCCAAAGTTCATAAAAAAATAACTTACGTATAGTAAACATTTTTTCATAAGTCGCAAATTTTCAAAGATACAGCCATGAAAATTTGACGATTTTTATTATTTTGAGCTATGCAAAAGAGTGTTGAAAAAAAGTCGTGTTTTAACCTTTCATTGAATTTCAAGTAAAATAGAAATTTCGAAAATATAGGGGAGGCCGTTTTTGACCGCTCGATTTGGTATGGAATCTCTCGTATATTCATAATTTATAACAATAGCAAGTGGAAAGCGAAGAATTGTCAAAATAATTACACTTTTAAAAGCGTCAATATCCTTGGTAATAATTTGCGTGTGGACCATCAGACTTGCGCCACCGTAATCTGATGCCGATTTCACGCTCGATAATTACGGGTTCGTAAAATAAGTCACCCATACTAACGATAAGTATCGAATGGTTCATCTTATTAGCTCAGAAGCCTGATTATTTACTTAATTTGTTTAAAGAGAAGGGGCCAAGCACTTGTATGGTTACGAATGGAGTGCTTCTTCTTGTCCTTCCTAACAAGGCGTATAAACTGAAACCTATACGAAACACAATAACAATTCGATGCGACCCGATATCCAGTTTTTAGACTCTCCTTTCTACTTTCTCGCGTAAAAATCGTCTAGATGTTCTTTTCAGATGGAGAATAATAAAAATTATGCGCTTTCACTCTTTTTTTTTCTTCAATTCGACGCAAAGTCCTCGTGCATGTTCTCGCGAACTTAACCGGAATTAAACGATTGTGCATTCTTTTTTGTTCCCTTTCTTAAAAAGGCCGCGCCTATGGTATTAAGCTAAACGCAGGACTTTTTCACCGGTTTGAATAGCGGAAGTGCAGTTATGAATGGAACGGGATTACAATATGTATGTGCAGAAAGTTGAATTTTACGTTGTACAAATTGCGCAATCATCGGAAGCAACCCAGCATGTGATGGAAAGGGATTGAAAAGGATAAAAATTCAATTCCCTTATATTACATTCCTTGAATAAAATTCCACACGGTGTGGATATAGATCAATTCCGCCAATAGCCCAGTAAAAAAAAAAGATTGATAGGTGAAAACTTGGATTAAAAAGGATTAAAAATTATTAAAAATGGATTCATTTCTTCTACAACGAATACTTCTGAATTCTTGTTGATCCAAGTTTTGATGTTTTAATAATTTTTTTTTTACTGTGAAGAGTCAGTTATCTAATTGTTTTGAATTCAATTGCAATCATGGAATTCAATTTCAAATGCATATATTTTTCAGTTTTTGGAAATATTCGTTTAATGTTTCTAAATTACGGTATAACATCAGTTGCTTAATCTTATATACATAAACAAATATTCAATATTGCTCGAATCCAACCATGAAATTCGTTAATTGTTACCAAAATTCGGTGAATAGAACCAAATTCTTTTCTCAGTTCAATTATAGAAGGACATTAAAATTGGTTTTCTATTTATTTTTAGTCTTTTCTATTATAAAGTTTTATATTTTTTTTATATATAGCTTTACATTACTATTATTATTCAATTACAATTAAGAAGTACAATTCAAATATATAACGCAACGATTTCATTTCTAAAAATCACGAAGATATCCACTGATACTTTCTCTATTTTTTTTTCCTTCTCTCACCTTCATCTAAAAAAGAAAGAAATCCCGGAAACATCGGTAAAAATCTGTTTACGATTTACTTTCAATGTTACATAATATATAGTAAAAATACATCACCGAAATCTTTCACCGGGAAGATATGCCTATATGACGCATCTTATTTGTGTTTATAGTCTCAGTATAGGTAAAAGTGCCTTTATCTCATTTATACTCGCAGGTCCATGTTTTCCATGTTTCAAATCAGTAACAATTCATTTTATAAATTCAAATTCAAATGTCGGTGTTTTTGTAAAAAAAAAGTACGTTCAACGCAAGATGGCGCGTCATGCAACCTATACGTGTCTTCTTGAAGAATTCTCCGACTGGATGATAACATCCAATGACGCTGTCAACAACGCCATCTGCAGGTAGCGTGATGTATTTTATGGTATGAATTTAATATGTTTGTTTTTATTGCGAATAAAGATATTTCATATTTAAAAGTAATGGATGACACGATATATTGTACAAGACTATTTCGAAGAATTTTTAACTTGAATTACAGTTATCAAAATTATACTAATAATAACATTTAATGACTCATCAGATGAAGGTCAGAGAGCAAAATCATTGCATCGCCGTAATAATAATTTTTGTGTCTCCACGCGTCACCGCAGTCGGATTTATAATCCCAGGCGGCATTTGTGGCGACACAACGTGTGGCAACTTTATAAAAATCAATTATGAAATCGAAGCGATCATTCATTTTAATTGAAATGCAGAAATGGAACTGTGACGTCCGCAAGTCCTTTAGCTGAAGGATCAGTTCGGCGACCGATGAAGAAAGGGAAGGTTCTCCCAATGTCAAGGTTACGGATATATGCATATTGACGCGAGCGACAAAAAGCGATTCGACATTAGCATAACTCGCTTCATGAACGAATCTGAAAGCGAAGAAGTTCGCACATTTCTGTGGATATAGGCATCCACACGACGAAACATTCATTGCAAAATTATATACATTATATGTATAAGACCCTTCGGGTCCCTTTTTTTTTTTTTGTTTTGCCATATTTTGGTCACCGCGCGCATGAAATGCACAATGCGAAGGATTCGCGAAGCGACTATGAAAAACAGCGATTTAAAACGAGGGTATCATAAAAAATTATCACGCACTTGCGTTACTCGGGACAATAAAAACTAAACGGTTATTTTGCATTTTTTAACGATTTTTTTTTTTTTTAAAGCAACATTACGACCCTGATACCGATTTATTTTCAGAACGACGCTCGCTACTGGCGCGGTTTATTTTCACCGTGTTTCTTTTTCATCGCCGACGAATGCAATTAATTATTATATTACTTCGCGTATTATTCAAATTTCGTTTTTCACACAGCAATGGAAGACTGGCAAATCGACTCGCTCTGGGGCATTAAAAAAACGTGTTTCGCTGGTAAAAATATTTACTTAAACAATATATAAATGCTTAAAATGATAGAATGGACCTTAAAAATAACAAATTGTTGAAACAATGCCCACGCGAAGATCACCACAAACTGTCATAATGAAATATTGCGGAGATAATCTACAAATTGGGACAAGCGCACAACAATTGCGTTTTTCCGTTTTTCTGTCGACCGTATTCGGGCCTTCGTGCGATAAATTGCGTGATGGAATCGCTCAAGGCAGAAGTTTTAAAATGTACCATTCGGTCGCAATCATCGACGTTATAACGCCTACGTTCTTTTTACTTTTCGCGGATACCCACATATGTCCGGAAAGGAAGTGAGTAAACGCGTAATCGATGCATCGGCCAAGTTTAAGCACGATCGTATATATATATATATATATATATATGTATATATATGTATATATATATATATATATATATATGTGTGTGTGTGTGTGTGTGTGTGTGTGTGTAATATAGCTTTCTATCAAATTGCTCGACCATCGCGGAAGGGGCCGGAAAAATGTCCGCTTTTGCATTTCCTTTCGCGCCATGCCACGATATATTTTTACGCTCCAGACCATCCCACTACGATCCAGTGATTTTCCCAGAAGAAAGTAACACGGTTATCGTGAAAACTTAACCAAACTATCAGAAAGAAAGTCAACATATATAAGCCGCGAGTAATGCAGAATTTTATGCAATACGGGAATTCTGTTAACTTTGTGTATAAAAATTAATCTCCTCGTCAATGTAAAAACCTTGTTTTCCTCGTATCATGCAATTCTCTACACGCTTCCATTTTGGCCCACTGTATGAAATCCATAATTTTAAATTCCGGAAGTTTTATTTAAGACCTGTCGTCCTTCAAAATTTGTCCGCTTCGAAAATTGTTCGTAAATTGATTTTTCGAATTATCGAAAGAAAGTTAATAAATTATCGATTTAATCCGCCATTTTGAAATTCAAAATGGTGCTTTCTAATTGTAATTCCGCTTTCGTATTTGTAAAAATTAATTTTGTAATTCAAAAAGCTTGAGTCTTGTTAAGTTTTATGGAAATGTGTTCACTTTATCACTGTAATCAACCGGTTTCAGTATGGGCCATTTTAATTTTTAATTTCTATTTTAGTAGGATATGATATTCAGTATCAAGATATATCTTGACAAACTATACTGCCGCACTTTAAACAGAAGAATAGTATTTAAAATCACTCGTAAGAAATTTGAAGATAAAAATTATTCATTTTAATCCACCATTTTAAAATTTGAAATGGTGCTGCCAATTGTTTAATTCTGAATTTTTATATCCTAATTTTGTTGTAAGAATATCTTGATATCCTACTAGTGTAATATTCAAAGAATTTGAAGTTAAAATACAAGAAGTGTGAATTTAATTAAGCCATTTTGAAATTGAGCCTGATACTTTCAATTTTATCCATTCCCTTTTTCATTCTAAACAGTACCGGAATATTCGTGGAATATTTTCATAATATTTCGTTCGCTGAAGATTGAAATGATAAAAAACAGATTCCAGAATAGCATGCAGACAACAAAATGTTTCGTGTTCGTCTTTTTTATCTTTTAAATGCAATAACAAAAACAAAACATAAACAAACACAGGAAACGCATGTAAAATATAAAATGAAAAACATATTTATTTATTTCCATTGCGTTCATGTCGCTTTTCGTATTACAAATTAAATCGAATAATGCATAATTTAATTTTCGGTCAATATAACAGACTGGGTTGTTTATTGCTGGAAAGTGAAATTCTAGAAATAAAATTACATATATTTATCTTTTACTCATTATGTATAACTTTTTATTCCAAGAAAATAGAAAATATTTTCTTATAATTACTACAAGCAAGTAATCCTTGCTTCCACTACTGCCATCCGATATCAATTAAAATGATGGCAATTTTTTTAACGAACTCAATTTATCATATAATAAAATGAAATTATCTTTATCTGCTAATTTAAGTAAGTGAATCGTCGAGTCGTGAAATGTACGTTTCAATGTCATTAAGACAACGTTTAATATTATTTAAAATGTATGATAAAGGAAAAAGTCATTTTCCACGAAGAAAATGTGGTTTAACGTATTATTTTGTACACAATTAAATTTATAAATAAAGTCAATGTGATTTGTTGAAAAAATGGTTTAACGAAAGACAATATTAATACCAACGTGTTATTAGGGGAAGAGGGGGCTGACGATAATTATTACTTTAATTGTTGATATTTCTAAATATATTCAAAAATTTACTATACGTATAAAAAAAAAATACATAAAAACTTGAAAAATGATGAAATTTACATAAACATTTACAATTATAAAAAATACAATACAGTCTTAACGAAGATATTAGAAAATTTATTACCGATTTTCCATTAACTTCTGACTAATCGTTAATTAAAGCCAATGTATACGAATATTTTACGTTTATATTTTTCGCAAATAAATAAAATTTATTAAAAACGTCAAGAAAAAAAAAAATAGAATTTGTGTAAATAAGAACTTCAATATATAAGAGTTGATTAATTTGATCAATCTATTGCAATATATAAGAGTTGATTAATTTGATCAATCTATTGCAAATGGCAGAAATAGACGAAAAAAATTAAATTTATTAACGAGTGAATTAAACTGAAAAATGTATTTTGAATCATTTCGAATCATTATTTCGAATCATTTTTACCTTTCGTTAATGCAGTTTTTGTTAATTTTAATAGTTTCCACATATGTTTGCCAGTTTCATTGACTTTTCAGGTTAAAAACGTTGTTCTATAGTTTTTATCAATTTCATTTCGTCATGACATTTTTTAAATTAAAATCTTTAAATTTTTCTCACTTTTCCTTAATATCAAACTATCTTTCTTTACATTTCATTTTGCATAAAAATCTTTTTTCTATTCTTACATTTCGTGAATTTATATCGTTTTTAGAAAACGAACAACTTTAAAAGGTCATAAATAAACGATATAAAGGGAGGAAACGTGATTTTATTATAAATAATTACGACTTCAGATTTTGAGCTGTTGGAGAGCGTGCAAAGGAAAGTACTTCGTTATATTTAGCGTTTAAATCTGGTCGGCCTATGTCTCACTTTGATCACAGTTACCACGATATATCCGAAAAATTTAATTTTCCTACAATAAGATCTCTTCACCAATATCACGATGCTTTAATTGCTTTCCGCATCTTAAATTCTAATAGTAACTTG
>JAPYZR010004632.1:0-19609 GCA_030522945.1 Trichopria nigra | reverse complement strand
TATGTTTCTGTTTATGTTTCATAAAATTCTGAAACAGTAACCGTATAAAACTTCGGTCACATTTACGGAAGCTTCCGAAAGAAATTTTTAACAGTGTTTATGAGCCTAAGCGAGAATAGGATTTAATTTTTATAACCTAGAATGTAGATCAAACATTGGTCATGATCTTGCCATTTTGACGGCACAATACACAGAGTACGGAAAGATCACAGACATGACACAAATATCAGTTGTATGGGTAACCTTTGCATCTCTGTAACGAAAAACAATATTAAAGGGAACAATACTTCTGCATGCACCGTTATAATGTGTTTACAATTGTTTTTATCTAATAATGGACTATTTTGGATTTCACAGTTTTAATATTTTGTAGCAAACGCTTTTGTCTCTTACGCTACATTCGTTTTTTACGCCTTGGTGGGAATAATGTTATAAGTAAATTGGTGTGTGTTCTTGTTATTGATAAATAAACGGCAAAAACAGATAGATTCGTTGCTAAAAAAGTTCTACGTAAATAAAAACGATATCGTTCAATACAGACGAATTCCATTATTGAAAAAATGGTCGTTCTACCGTGCATGTTTCGGAGATAAACGAATGCCGATGAATATGCACATCGTGATGGTTCGCCATGTAGCAAAAAGGGTTCAGAAAGTAAACTCTACGAAATACACATAGAACTAAAAACCAACGAGCGGTTGAACGCCGTGGTAGGCTGAAATCTAATAAGTCTACGACGGCTTGGTACGTCAAATTTTATGTATTCATAAAAGAATACATTTATAGATATGGACATTCGTATTTGATACGAGTATAAAAATGTGCTTAAATTTATACTTTTTTATTTCAACTTTTACGGAAGATTATGAAAGCACGAAACTCTACTATTCTTTCATTCATAAATTCATAAAAATAAATTTCAGAAATTTTCTAAATCATATGTCACTTCCTAGAATTTCTCTGACACTTTCAAATTTTCTGACCTCTCAATAAAATTCCATTAGACTTTTTTATTCCTGTATCAGATTAAGGTAAAATGTGTATAAAATATTACATATTGAAGCGATTGCCAACATTTTAAATATAAATATTTGATTTTTCATAATTCTAATTGGTTGGAGAAAACGCCAACGTACACGAATGAACATTATCGGTTATTTTTTTCGGTAAACCATTTGTACATCCCCTATATTATATGAACAAAGAAATTAAGCACCGACCCTTTAAACGTGTAATCAAGCAAATACATATCTGTTTCGTGGTAATAAAAAGTAATGTACCTTCCACTAGTGCGATTGGACAATGCAATATCTTCGGTGGATAGTTTACCCTTCTACATTTTCGCTGCATATGCAGCGGTGTTCTATTATATTACTTGTTTGCGAGACAAGTTGGATCATAGGAGGGAAATTACCACAAAACAGTAACTGAGATATTATTGAAAACGCAAAAGTGTGAAGCGCCAAAAGAGGTCTTAGACGCTGTGATTCATTAAAATGAATGAATAACATAAATATTCGTCTTCTATGTTTATAAGCACATGTGTGCATCGCAGTACGTAAGCGAAATGCCCACCAAAAAAGTCCCTTATTTCCCTGTACGAGCAGAGAATTTCGTTACGAGCAGTGAAAAGAGACACTATTACATTCCGCTTCGGTTTGCCTGAAGGTTGTAATTTCCGCTGCAGATATATAATTTAATTCTAATTAAATCCTCGTAACTCCTGCATAATCCAGAAATAAAAGGAATCAGATAAGAAGGTTCTTTTGACTGAAAATAATTTACTCGAAATCTGTCCAATCAATCGTGACATTTCTTTTTTTTTTCTTAGTTTCACTGTTTGTCTCTCTCCATTTCCTTCTCATAGACATTTTGTCGGTTGTTATACCGATGTATACTCGAAAACACAAATGAATAGCATGGGTCAACTCAGGTTGAAAGGAAATCCACGTAAAGGGATTGTACAGAGTAATCCATAAAGGTGCAACCCAACGCGGTTCCAAGTTTTCGAAAGAAGCACGTGCTGGATGCTGGACAGCCTTTGAATCGCCTACTTTGCCACCTCCGATGTATGACGGCTACTCCTTCTGCAGGGGCTCCAATGCAATTTCATGTTTCTCAGCTTTGTAACATCGACACACGTACATTTCGTGTTTAGTCATTTTCGTATGCCTGCCATACAGGCATTCATTAATTAATTAATTACGTTTCAATTTTATTTAAAAGATTAATAAAATAAGGTAATATCACTTACTGTCTGAGTGCATTAAATAATAAGCATCAGTTTTAAACCGAAATTCCGCCGTACACCGCTGCAGGGAACCAATTACTTAGAATGGGACACATTATTATCATAAGAAATGTAGAACATTATGTATGTATATTCATGCAGAGGATGCTCGGATTCGGGACGGAAGTTTAATACGCACGACATAATCTGCATTCTCGTAGTAATTACATTCTCTTGATAGTTCACAATAGTTTCAGCCGTAAAATGTCCGAATCCTGTCGAAACTCTGCACCCGCTACGGTAATCCTGTTAATAGCCGAGAGCTACTTTATAATTGATCTAGATTTGCGAACCATTTGAAATACTAACTTCTCAAAAAAGTTTCTCCATCGATTATGCGATTAAGTGTTCCTTACTTTCGTGAAACCGTTCGTGATTGTCTTGGACTCGAAGATAAACTTCGATACGACGATGAAAAACACTGCATTTACAGACATTACTGCCTATTCGTAATATATATATATATATATATATATATATATATATATTGTACAGTTAAAAAGAAACATGTTATCCTATAAGGAAAAATAATTATTACAATAAATATACGTATTTTGAAAGTATATTAAGAAATAAAAACAGTCACGCGAGAATCATCTCATTAAAAACCGAATGATATTAAAGTGTAGTTGCTTATGGTCTTATTTTCTACCAGGGTTAGATATTGAGGCTCTTTTTTGTTATTAGCACGGTTTCAAGTTGAATGCAAAGTCGTGCTTCGACCTGACTTATTCTTTTGATCATACTATTTCGTGCGCCAAATATACGTAAATTGATTTTTCAAATACGTTTCAATGAAAATAACCTGCCATGAAGCAAACTTTTATTTCAACTGTTCGGGACTTGATCCGAATTTTAATTTCACCGTATTAATTAATTAATATTCGTACACCATACAGTTACGTATTACTTGCGATTAGACGCGTGCACGCGGACTATATTATGTATATTTTCTATGAATCCTGCGAAATAAATTTTCATTAGGAATTGTATTAAATTAATTCTTTTTATTTATACATTTTTTATAGTTGTCTACGTTCGGTTTACAGAAAAAGGAAACATTTAATTTATTAAGTGTGTACAATGATTAATATGTTTTCTTAACATATTGTTTAATGAAAAATATTATTCAAAGTTCAATTTGATATCATATACATATACTCTCGAAACTGATACCTGATTTAGATATGAGCTTTTCTTGCTGCATCGCTTATCTGGTGGTGTTCTACGAAATTACGTTAGGTTTTACGCAAAAACAATAGTTGGAGGGTAATTCCGCTCTTCGCAAATTGTTGCGGCGTGAGTTACGTAAACATCGCCCTATCGCGAGGAATGAGACAAGCTTGAAAAATAGCCGTCTTTCCGTCTGGTGGAAAGTTTCATTAAGAAACACTTTGTAATTTATTTCCGCACCCCCGTAACAGTGGTAGTTGACCGCAATTCACACTTCGGTGGGCGCCGAGTCTTAACTTAATGTATTCCGACAATCGCCTTTAAATGAAACATAAGCGTGGAAAATTAACGCAAGACTTGCGGAAAAGTAGACCGTCTAAGAATATGTTGATTATTTATCAACGTCGTTCAACGTAAAAACTGTTTAAAGAAAACTTCAGTCATTTGTGTGTATATATATATATATTTCAGGGCAGACTTTTTCATGATCATTACACGCGGAAAGTTTCATTTTAAACTGGGAATTATGCTCGGCTCTCAGGAACAAATATCTACAATCCCTATTTATTTCAGCGGCAATGTCCTCGTGCTGACAAATCTGTCCAAGTTGTTATCAAACCGCATTTCTGAAAACTACCTCTTGGCTTTTTCGTGTTTATGATGTAAACAAAACGAAAACCTTCAGGAAACTGCGGCTTAAAATTAGTAATGTTTTATTCGGTTCTCTTCTTGATGTTATTTACCACATTGCCCACCCCTCGTGTGTATACATTTATATAATATTAAAAGTAGCAGTAAAGGAAGAACATAAAACATAACAGGTTTTTTTTTTCTTGTTTTATTAAAGTGACCGAATTTTAATACTGTTATTGAAATACTACTCATATATATGATGAGCATAACATTATGATCAGCTTCAATCTAAATCTCATGTTGTATTTTTTTCTTCTTCAAGATAGACTACCTCTTTCTTTGTGAATCGATATTTTTAATACATAGGATACCTATATACATTAGCAATGTAGGTATAAAATCTGTAGTAAGAAATGGCTTTCCGCCGAAGCAGCTCACCGCAGACTTCGATGATATTGGAGAGCGGGATGATATCAAAAGAAGGAGTGGTAATGGAGATGGTTCTGCTGCGTAAAATGTAGTTTTAAAACATTCATTGTAGAAATAGAATCATGAATCAAGTTTCCGTCAACCATCAAATAAAAATTTTAAAGTTTAAAACTAGATTATAAAAAATGATTCAGTAAATAATAAAATACAAACTTTGTGAATATTTGCTAAAGATCCAGAATTTATACGGAGAAAAACGCGATAATTAAAGTTATCTTTGAAAACTGATGAACGTCTTGACTTAACCGTTACATAGATCGCACTAAAAAGTTTTTTTTTCCGATATATCTCACAAGAAATCGTTGGCATCCAGTTATAAGTCAAAAGCTCAATAATAAAATGGGATAAGCACTGCGAAAATACCACTTCTTATTTAATGCATTTTATGTATTATACCTTTCAAATATTATATATCAATGTGGCGAAAGTACATAGATGGTTACTGCGCGTGTATATTTGAAGATTAGGAATATCGCGAAATCGTTGTAGAAGCAATTCAAATAATTTCAGCTCTACGATTTAAGCCGAGAGCATTGCGAAATAGTTCTATATTTACTGTTATTTGCACATTATCGCTTCATTTATGACATTTAACATTTTCCTAACATTTCAAAATTTCCGTTTTTCTTGGTCATATTATTTCTCAAAATGAGGATATTACTTCGACCCTACCGTCGCGGTTGGTTCGAAGTATCAAATTTGGTACTCGACAAAACAAAACAAAAAAATTACTCTATGGTTTTTCATTAAATGTCAACGTTTCTTATATTGGATCAATAAAAATGCAATAAAAAAAATGCCTAAATCTTGTACGAACGTACGTACGATATGAGTATAGAAAATGTGTTTAGCCTACAGGCGTATTTTGTTCCAAGTTAGAGCTGATTTTGGGATATATCCATAATGAAATGGAAGGGGGATAAACAAAAAACATTTTCTTGATAAACTTTAAACATCCATAAGTTAATGACAAAAAAATTGAATAAGGATTCAAAATTTGCGGAAGAGTACGCCAAATCTAACAGCCATCGGTTTATTGAAATTGGTCGATTATAAAAGTCAAGATATCCTTGGTTCTCAACGAAATAATATGCTACACTTAATAATAAACTTGTAGCCATTTTAATGTATTAAGATAAACAGTAAACAAGTAGTCGAAATACTCGAAAATGTATGCCGAATCAGACAGTCATCGATTTTTTTTTAAATTGACCAATCAGATGTCGAGATATTCACGATTTTCAACAAAATAATATTAAAAACATAAGAAACCGTATATCACACGGAATTTATTGACGTCGGCTCTCTGTTTAACTTACGAATGAAGGGGCATGGTCCAAAAATCTAATCATGTAAATTGTAAATTGAATGTTCATTTTCAAAACCCGCTTTGTTTATGTTCATGCCTTTTCCAATGTATGAACATAAACAAACAATAAGTTAACGCGAACATGACCTGTATTTCGATTATTGATTTTTGAATACTTAGAAACTATGAAAACAGTTTGTTTACACATCGAGTACCGATCTGACTGATTTGAAACAAAACAATCAATTAATGCGAAACTATATAAACACGTAAGATTATTTAAAGAACGACCATAATTTTCTAATTATATTATTTATGTATATATACGGACATTACATTTTAACTTTGAATGTCAAATAATGAAAATGCGTTTTTGAGCTTGAAAATTGATGTATCTATGTTTTATGAACCGCTAAATACGATAAAAATAGTAAAAAAAGCTCTAGTCACCTCTTTGACCTTGAAATACCTACGTTTTATGAGTCGCTGAGTTCAAAGTTAATTTTAAAGGTCAAAGAAGTAACCAGGATTTTTTTCAACATTTTTCCTAAATTTAGTGCATTATTAAATTGACCTTATAACCATCTATTATGTTGGCTTTTCTTGTTAGTCCATATATGGACCAGTCCCGGAGCGAAAAGGTTAAATTTATTGGACTGCATACATGTATGTAACGTCGAGATGATTAAAAGCGGATATATTATTTCAGGATCATACTGATTATCCAACGTGAATATAATATGTTACGATAATCATCGTTTAATTTTAAACCAATTTGAACAATATATTCTCGAGGGTCGTATACGATATGTAGAATAACCCTTCCGAAGCCTGAATTTTGAAAAACCATTTCAATCATTTTTAATTTAGACTTTTTTAACGTAAAACTTTCATGTACACCATATAAAAATAAACAGAAAGATTATAAAAAGCTTGATGATAAATCATAAGTAATATCTTGTTTATTAAATATATAATGATCCTTTTCTGACCTTTATCGAGGAGGTTGTTAGTCATGCTACCTTAAGGTAGCATGCTTAAGCACCATTCAACACTTCCAAGACATATATGACCCGCAGGATATCATGTCGAACTTTATGAATAAAATTTCCAGTCTTCTATATTTTGAGAAGAAATTTCCAGAGCGGACATGTATATATAATGGCTTTTCAAATATAAATATATACTCTTAATTAATCATTGCATGTGATATATGTAGACAAGAAACGTTTCCTCCGTTTTAAAAAATATAGGTCTGTTCGGAAAATAATTTACGAGTTTTTCTAGAAGGACGAATAACATTTCACGGAACGAAACACACGTAGAAAGCAATGCAATCAGTTGAAATAATAGTGGCGCACCATTTGGAATCATAGGGAATGGATTGTTTCAAAACATTGATTTCTGGACAATATAATAAGCTGCGCCCGGATCCCTGATTTAGCATTTTCTGCTTCGCATTCGAAAATAACCGTTGATCTGATGACCTCGCGGTAATGATGGGCTATTTTATGCCAAGTGAACTCCATTTTTGTCAATAATTTTCCAACTATTATTTATCATTGGAGACTTATTCATCCTAGTAACTGTATATAGTATTATATATCCTTTGCGAATAAGTGCATTCCATTTGAACAGAACTAAATTGATTTTTCTGATTTTACATCTTCTAGTATATTTCACGAAATTTATAATTAATTAAAAAAGAATTTTTCTTCAATTCCGATTCCGAGTCTCGCGTAGTTTTATAATAGTAGTATAGCCACATTTCGTAGAAATTGCAATTCCCCTTCCTCCTTCGCGATGACATTTAAAATTGTGTGTGCTCTTTGCAATTTATTTGAATAGAGTTGCGCACATCGCCTTTGGGGATGAAATAAATTTTCACCCTCTTTGCTAGAATTTGAGTAAAGTTTTATGATGTTTAATATGACTTGACTGCTTGTTTGACTGTTTGCATTTGCTGTTAGTCTCAAAAACTCTTGAATATTCACCCATTTCGAAAAATGAAAACATACAAATTACTATAGAATGTTCAATGACCTCTGATGGCAAATACTTACAAAAATGTACATGTACCTATGAAATTCTATTAATTTTATGATATTTCGATATTTAGATATTAACATCACATATTCTTTATGGAAAAATGTGACTTCATAGCGGTGAAGTAATATATATAGGATCACTGTATGAGAAACTTTAAATCGTTTTCAGTAATATTCGTCAATGTTCAATACTTGAATGTTCGAAAACATTTGATAACATCAGCTCACATTCGTAAGTATTGAATAATATTTAACTAATAATATGAATGTTATTTGACATAATTCGTAAACGTTCAAAATTATGCATTTTGAAACAATTCTCATCAATATTTGATAATTTTCGAATAGTTATTGTTTTCTTTGGCTATATATGTAACAATGTTGGAGTGTTACTAAATACGTCAATATTCTACTACGTAAACTCAAACGCTATCTGCGTATTTTGTATTAATTTGATATAACTGGGATTTCAGAAAACTAATCATTACGAATAATGGTAAAACATAAATACCTAGTGTCACATTTTTAAAAATAGAAAAAGTAATATAACACATAGTAAAATGCTTCTAATTTGTTGACTTCAATAAACATTTTTTTATATGAAAAGCAAAAAATGACTCCACTATAGTAAAATGTTTATGCAACACTAAACCTCGATAAAAAAGTGTCAATGGCCAAAAATGCGAAAAAAAATTAAAAGATGATGAATTCCTCCCCATAATCAATCATACATATAAAACCGCAAATGGCTGTAATGGTATTCATAAAAACTAAAGGCAAAAAATTGTTAGGCGTAACACGTAAATAATGGACTCATTTTGACGCTCGATAAAAACGCTCGAAGAGAACAAAATTGTGCAACAATGAAAAGTCTGATTTGCACCGTAAATCCATAGGGTGCGATTATGGAAAAAAACTTACCTCGTCACGTTTTTCTCTCTATCGTGTCATGGAGTACCTATTTCTTCGGTTCATTAAAATTTGAGAATCTGATAGTGTGTGCTTTTACAAGCTGCATCGCATTATAACATGGATCAATAGGTTTGCATATTTTAAATTTCTATATTTATTACAGGACTGTCTAGAATTAATGCAAGAAGTAGTTCATTGAATATCGATCGATTACTTATTGTACCTGCATTATCTTCAATAATATTCACATGGGTATATATATCTATCGTTTTAGAAATTTTAGTAGTTTGTAAACATTTGTAATTGCAACCTAAAAAAATAATTCAAAAAACGATCTTTCCACCCTTAGTGGAGTGTGATACGTAGATAATGTATCCTAAAAAAATAATTCAAAAAGCGATCTTTCCACCCTTATAGTGGAGTGTGATACGTAGATAATGTAAATCCGGTGAAACAAACGTACCTCTTCACCTGTCACAGGGGTATATCTGAAAGACGATAAATCTCTCGATGCGATATTGCGAAACATTGACTTATTCGATCTTACGTCTGATAAGAATTTTTATTGTCATTTTATAGCAAACCTCATATGAATGAAAATTGTGAACCTTTTTACATACATATATATATATATATATATATATAGAGATATATATATAAAATTTTAATTTTAACGCTTTTTACTTCTATGAGTTCTTGTTTATATAAATAATCAGTTGTCAACAATAACGTTAAAAATATATACAATCAACTAAAAAGAATTTGCAAATACACATTTAGTAGTGCATTAAGCGCCAAGGGGTGGAATGATGGATTTTCAATATTTACAAATTAATCGAAAATGATAGTAGTGATAGTAGTAATTAATGCACGAGTTCTTCTAAGCCCTCCTTCCTCCCTGTCCCCCATAAAACCTCCTCTACAAATCTTTAAGTATATTTCATTCATATATATATAAAGACTTTAATATTGCATATAAACTGTCACCATAAACTTCTTTTCGCAACGAAGGCATTACTAAATGATTTCAATTGAACTGTTGGTAAAGTACAGGATTGTGGAATTTCAATTTACATTAACGTATTTACATTCACAAACTCTCAATCGATGGAATTTCTCATTGAAATGCCGTAAATGAGAGGGAAAAAATGTGATCACGGAAGCAGAATATCGCAAAAACATGATGTTTTATCACTTTGATGTAATGCGTTTATTACGATTCCTTTTATTATTATTATTAGTAAACAATTATTACTCAAAATGAAAAGAAAATGTATTTATTATGTATTTATTATATTATTTATTATATGATATGATAATTATTTAAATAATTAAAAGAATCTTTTGTCGTTCCCAAGCCAAAAACATAGTATGCATTGTGCAAATCTCAAATCATAATAACACATAACACATATAAGCTCCAAAACTAGCAGTTCAGGTGTACATGCATCGACGTAACCTATAATACAGAATCATTTAGGTCGTAACGCGTGGGCGTATTACCTACGGCACAATTATTCTGCGGACGTAATGCGAGAGTTCAGAATGGTCACTTACTGCACATGACTTACAAGAATTACATGCATTATTAAGCCGTTGCGCGTGCGGAATGCACACAACGGTGGCATTTCGTGAAACGATACAACCGTATAGTGCTTAAATCTCTTGTTCGCCCGCTTGTCGTCGATTAAACCTCCATTGCGATATTGATTTTCAGAATTGACTCCGGACTTTAAAATATTCCAGGCCAGATTTTATTATGAGGTTTCCAAAAAAAAAAAAAAAAAAAATTACTGAACTGTACTGTGCGGGGGTGGCAAACGGAAGTATAAAAGGGGGAGAGGCGATAAAGAAGGAATAAAAATACAAGTACGAAGTGGTGGTGTTGCCGTAAAAGGTCGCGCGATAAAAGAAACGAAAATATTATAGTAAAAGTTGTTTTACGCGATTTTCCCTACGCTGAAATAATAACAAACGGGAGAACCGAGTAAGTGGTAAAATATGGAGCATTTCGTATAATAATGTATAAATGTACACAGCCTCTTGCGTTTACTTCCACGAGCAAAAAATCATAGTATAACTTTCCAATATTAAAATAACAAAGAAATAGCAAAAAAAAATAAAAATTGATCACTAGAAATTACTAGAGATGTAGTACAGGTGTAGTAATCGAATATCTATTTTCGAAAAAATGTTAAAATTTGTTAAATTACAATTCAAAGTGAAAGATTGAAATTCAGTCGATAAAACCTGTCACTTTAATCTTTCTATTATAACATATTCAATAGTTTATAGAAAAAGGAATAATGAAAATTTTAATCTTTTGTAAGAATTCGGAAAGTGTGATGACGAAATAAAGTTACAAATATTGAATTCTGATCACTTCATCTTCCCCCACACTATACAATTAAATGTTTAAAATTCATTGAAATTCTATATGGATAATATTATAATAATAACTCGATAACGGACGGAAAAAATGAGAAAAAGAAGAAAAACGTTGACTTCAATGATAATACATTAAATTCCATTTCCAAATGATAACAATGTCCGTCTTGTTTTTTGCGCAAATAACTTTCATCGTTCATTATAAAATCTGGCTAGATTATGAGGTTCGTCTTGGCTTTGCTTTCAACAGACTCCATTAATACGGCCGATCGGAGATCTATACAATGGATCGCCTTTTATGCTTCGTATTTCCTTTCTTGTTCATTAATTTGGCGGATAATTCGTATTAATTAAAGGAACTTTTTCAAGGTGAACAGCCGAGCCTTAGAGAGTAATTGGTAACAATAAGTCTTGAAAATATTCAATTAGCCTTGCTCGTCAATACGTTTGTAACGTTCGTTCGTATACACTCTATACATATATGTATACACCATCTCGTCCTATTCTTATATTTAGTACAGATTACCGGGTCAAAATACAACGGAGTAGGTAAATCTCCTCATCGCATTAACGAGCACCTGAGCTCTATATCGTAACGAGCGAAGACACTGGTATTGGCTTTGCTACTGTTTCGTGCTTACCTAACGAGATGAAATAACGATCGATACCGGAATGAAAGTCCCCCATCGAAATATTCATGTCACATAGCTCCCAGATCCATACTCCTTCTATACTCCTTCAATTTTTTTTCTCCTCCTCGTACAAAACATTATTTTATTATAAAAATATAACTGAAACTTCTTTTACAATTTCTTTAATACAAAATCAAAAATATTTGTTTCGAAAACACCGGAGTTTCAATAAGACGAAATCCTCCCTCCGCCCCTGCAACGTTTAAATATAGCTCTACGGCACAGCCTTTGTTACATTATTCGTAAGCTTTTCCAATTTGCGTTTCATGGTTTTTCAACTGAACATTAATATGACATTTTTGTTTACAATAAACAATGATATCACCGTTTCTTATACTTCTTAGTAGTTGTACACCGTTGTGTTCTTATTACGTAATTTATTGTTTCGTTCCACTTTCAACATGAAAAAATTTAACTTCACACATAATAACTCATAATAGTATATGGCAATTAAGGTCACAACAATGAAGTATTGAATACGTTTGTACTTTATTTTCATTTATGTAATGAATAATGCATATCAAAATACACAATAAATTCACTCATTCAATATTTCATATTCGCTGACAAATTGCCTTTTGAAACACTATAAGAATATAGAAACGTTCATTTAACTAAATATAATATTTGCTTTACTTTAAGATGATTTAATTTGGCTAAAATCTTTATTTAGCAACCTGATTCTCTTTATGTTACTAATTTATTTTTATATTGCTTCAATTTGGATTTCATTTTTCAGTATAAATCCAGCGCGATGGATCTCATTTATACTAAGTTATGCATTAGGACTTTTCTTTATTGCATCTATGCAGGGTGTCCCACAACTGGTTGACGGTATTGCACATACTTATTCGACATGACATTTCAAGAAAAATAATCCTGTACCAAAATTACATCTGATGTCCAGAATTGGAATGGCGGGCCATTGTAATCCTATACATCCTATATACGAGTGAACAGTGCAGTAATGCGTGCATCCCAACAGGGGTCTCTATACGATTGGACATCGACGAAGTCCAGACAGATCGATAGCCCTTTCGTGGAGCTCCTTCATTATTTCAGGAGTCGTGAAGACTAAGTATGACGAGCATATAAATACGAGAAGATCACACTTTCATTCGTAATATACGCGCCCTTCTAAGAAAAAGGAGAGACATAGATCACCAAAATACTTGCCTCAATTCGATATGGCTGAACATATTCGCAAATTACGTTTAGATTTCCTCAGTGTATACTCGTATATTTTTCCAAGTTATCAGATTCACTTCGCATTTCATACTCAATTGTTTTTGTAACATATTTTAGTTCTGTTGTTTAGCTTGTTTGCCTTGAATGACATATAATAAATAATTACTTGATAAATGGACATGGAATGTGATAAGAAATGAACGAACTGAATATAGAAATTTTACGGAATCACACGTTTAAAAATGCCTGTATATCCCTCTTTAACTGGTCGTATATGTATATAAAATCCTGCAGTCGGTACATTTTTATGTACCGTACCGGTACGACTCATAGGACAAAGAAGAGCAGTCGATATGCGTTCGTTGACCTAAATTGCAAAAAAAAAAAGAAAAAAACTGTCTGTGAAGGGTTTATGCTGCTCAATTTGTAAACATTTGATCGTTAAAGCGATCAACGATAAGCTGCTATCGCGAAAGCCACCGATATCGAAAACGGTCTTCGCGTCAGTGTTTAACAAAAATTGATATTTGTATTTTTCGCGTGCGAAGTGTTGTCGGAAACGCGAACCCCAATGTTATCGCGGAAAGCAATTTTTAACTCGCCGTGATACGCGCTCGCGCAACCGTTCGATGTGAATAGTCGAAGTGACGAAGGGACAATTTCAACGACTGGATTGAAGGGTTTAAAATGGGAAGCTCAATTGTTTTAAACGCGTTTCATTCCCGCGGCCTCATTCAACCCGTTCCATCGGCCGAGCGGTTGCACGCTTTCGCAGCCCGCAGAGCATATAAACGGGAGATGGTTTTATTCACCTCTTCAGATTTCCGGAAATAAAGGTGCCTCGGGATTTACGTACACTTATCACACTGGGTGAGACGAGAGCAGCCCACCCTACTACTGATCCATACCGACTGACCGAAGGACGGCTCGAGCTATTTGTACCTTCAGACACTGGCTAATTCATATATTAAATGATCCACTTTTTGAAATAGCGCCGTTATTTCAAGAAACACATTCAGTGGTCAGCTGCTTGAAGATGCTTATTTTCTTTCTGCTCTTTAGTGCTATTCTGTACAAAATATATATTTTTATTTATTTTTATCGTTTAAAGAAATAATAGCACAATTATAAGTTGATTCTATACGATAATGGACGTACAATATAGACGTGCAGTGGATATAAATGTGCAATGATCATGACTAGGGTTTCTATAATTGACAAAGACTGGATGATCATTCACGTACGCGTGAGCCTGGACGTTCATTATTCGTACATATTACGGCATCGAATGTAAGTCCAATTTTCGCCCATGGATGAACGACTCTTTGTCTTCCAATGCTAATTCTATGTTGGAATAGTTCCTCGACTATATTTAAAAACGGAAAGATGGAAAATCGGTATATCCTCCAGAGAGCCGGGAGAATTTCAGGAAATTGACGAGAACACGCGGCTGGTCCAACAATCGATTATTAAAATTTATGATGAACGTAGTGTCGCAATTATTTTTAATAATATTCCATGATGATTCTTGCAGTCTCACCTCATCATGAACATTTCACCAACATTTCATTGACATTATGGGCACCTTTCCGTATAAAAAAAGATATACCGTAATATGTAAAATTACACCCTGAGAAGGGTTATTTTCACTTGGATGTAATTTTATACAACTTCCATTATAGGATAATTACTAATTAAACGGAAAAAGAAGCTTTTACCTATACATAATACAGAGTTTTTAATTGTCACAAATAGATCCTACCCATTTAATGGAACGAAATAATAATTGTAATAATGGGTAATGACTTGATTGAAGATAATTGGCATTTTGAATATATGTAATTCCTATTATTGTAAGCGCTGGGAAGCGCGGGTATATCAGAGTTAAGTTGTGAATTGCTGTAAATGCGTTCGGTCTGATTTGACAAGCACGACCTTTGTGTCGAAATTTACGTGGGCCATCGTGCAATAATAATAAGCACCTACATGCCCGAATACTTGAATGACTCTTAACGAGCGTATAAGAGACTTTTGATCGCTGAATCACGCTACTCTACTCCCATCGAGTATACGTAATTCTCGTGCACTTCACTATCGAATAAGCAATATTATTGTATTTATATTCAACGACGATGTATGTTGATTTTCAAAGTTATTATTTATTCGATTCATTATTTGTGATTGATGTCAAATAAAAATTATGTCATTGTTTGTCCATGTTTTTATTATAATTGTTATTAAAGAGATAAGAAGCAAAGATAAATTTGGATATTATAGTCTATATACAAATACCATCATCTTTATAGAATCCAGTTATATTTTTTAAATATATATTAATATAGTCACATTACCGTATGTAAAAATTGTCTTCCATCATTGTTTTGATTTAATTTATTTGTCACCTGTGTTTTCGTTAATTTATTTATTTTTCAGCGTTTTGAGGGAAATTGAGGGGTAAATTGTTCCATGGTACCTATCCTTGGAATATTTACATTATAAGAATGATGACATTATCGTTTACTATTATTTAATAAATTGATGTTAACCAATCATTTATCACGGCCGAATTTACACGCCTGTATTTCGTTAATGCTTTATCGATCACGGAATTTTATCAATTTCCTTCCTAATTTTATTTTTCAATTTTTCTTAAAACTGGCAATCTTCTGCAAGTTGACGATTTTCAGCAGTAACATTTTTAAGAATGATTTCTCCGAACAAAGTTTATTGGTTCTGAAAGAAAATCTTGACCAAAATGAATTTAATAAAACCTGATAATAATTGGCCAATTACAAATTAATCTACAAAATCAAAATAAGAAATGCAATAAATTGATATTCACTAATCACATATTTGATAAACATTTTTTATATAATATACATTTGAATAACTTTGTCTGTTGTCATTTAATTTTCGTTGAACAAAGGCCAGTGTGTTAAAATTATAGTAATAAAATATAGTTTCAGTAAATTAATTTCTACATTCAAATTTTTTTATTTTTACAGCATAAATTAAAAAGCAAGAATGTGCAAAACCGTCAATCAAAAAATATATAAAACAATTTAAAATAAAAAGGTAATAAAAAGGTAAAATGTACAGACAAAGTTTTCCAGATGTTTATATATTTTCAAATTCATTTAAAAATTGTCTCTGATGGTACACAAACATTCATTTTATTTTTTTATATATTTTTTTTTTTTATATGAAATTGTATAAATTCTTTTTAATATGTACATATTGTAGTCGAGTTTAATAAATTCTGAAGAGGACCACAACGAATGTTAGAAACGTTAAGATTTATTAATTTATTGCAACAGATCCTGGAAATAAAGAAAAATTCACTATTTAATAAATATTAAAATGTTATAAATAAATTATTATATAATTTTATTATATATATGTATAATAAGAAATTCTATCTTGTTATTGTCAGATGACCCAGAAAAGTGCAATTTGATATTTACATTTACAATGATTTTTGAACTCATCTTAAAATATCTGTTAAATGTAATTTAAATTATTACTCCGATGCCTGTCATTTATTCATTGGGATCACTGTCAAGTTTTTTTTTTTTTTTTTACAATGATTGCCTAAAAAATTGCAGACCATTGAAGTGTGTGATATAAGTGTGATTCGAGGTACTTATATTGACCCATTGCGATGTGGTTCATAACCCTATTAAAGATTCAATTACGTTCCCGTCGTACTTTTGATTTTACGATATCCTATTGTGTCCCGAGTGTTCTATTCGACACAAATGTGTGCATCAAGAATATACAGACTATGAAAGTTTGTAATATTTTCACGCATCGTTCTTCATCTTCTCTTTCTTCCTCTGGATAATATCTTGTCCTTTCAAATCTATTATCAATTTTCCATGAGGCTTCATTCCATTTGGAGGGAAAAAAGTCAAATTTCATCAGATTTTACTGACTTTTTTTACTATTTTTATTGATTTAAAAACGCGTTTATAAAATTAATTATCTTCGACAAATATGTGTAAAACTCGATCCAACGTAGAAGAACGCTGCATAGTGTATCAAATGTTTGTTTTCATCACGTATTTTGCTGGACTTGGAGGGCCATGAATAAAGTATACGTACACGTATAATCTACCATATATATAATTTTACTACTTCTACCAACCCGTGTAGTCGTGTAATCACATATAATACGTTTATGACATAGTCAAGGATTAACGCGGTGTAGTAGATTTATAATTTTGAAACAGATAAGCGCAGTGCATATTTATATTCACAACATTTGAATTTTCCGTTTACGCAGTTATTGGAATATTTATTTTGATGAATTTAATTACTATAGTAAATGCAACCCGAGTAAATTACAGCAAACGTGCATCGCATGCAATATACGTTTTACGAAATGAGATTATTTACGATATTGGGCACTAAGTAATTAAAAAAGAAGACGATATATAAAATGTATGTACTCCACGCATCAGAGAATATATATATAGTGGCAAGTTAAACATTATATTTCATCAACGCTTATTGTTTTACGTACAAGTAACATTTAAAAAACTGAAATCAATTTCCTTCATTCGGAAAAATCATTTCTTTTGCCATTTATTCACATTTCTGTAAAATTTTACTTCTTGTTCTTATGTTTTTTAATTTGAAATATTCTCATGCACATGATGAAATATTGAGATATTCATGATTGCATGGTATTTTCACCAGTTTGAATCACATCACGCTTATCAAGTCATTATAATCTATTATTATTATTGCTACCAATTTGACTCATTGATTTATGCATTAATGAATTCAATACATATGTCACATTAAATTCTTGCATATTTTTTAGGATCCATTTTCATCACTTTTATTACAAAAAAATTTATTTGATGCTTTTGTTTCGGCGATAACATTTTATTTACGTTGAAAATATTTTTTATATGTATGGCATTTTATATGTATGCATTTTACATTTTATTTTGCAAAAATAAAAATAAAATATTCGACTTTTGTAAAATCTAAACTTTTCACTTCAAAATAAATTTCATGACTTAAATGAATGAACATCTTATGACAAGTCGCCACTCGGAGTGCTGGTCCATATATGGACCACTCCCGGAGAGAAAGTTGAGGCTAATGTGAAAAATTATAAGTGGAGGTTTAAGGGCGCTTTTCAATGTTTTTTGATGTTGTGATTACAATAAAAATAGTGAAAAAAATGTCAGATTCATATTTGACACTGAACTTTGAAGGTTAAATAATGAAAATGCGAATTTGAGCTTGAAAATTGATGTACCAATGTTTTATGAACCGCTAAGTACGATAAAAATAGTAAAAAAAGTTCTAGTCGCCTCATTGACCTTGAACTTTGAAGGTCAAAGTATGAAAATGGGTATTTGCGCTTGAAAGTTGATGTACCTACGTTTTGTCAGTCGCTGAATACGATAAAAATAGTAAACAAATTCTAGTGACTTCTTTGACCTTGAACATTGGAGGTCAAAGCATGAAATTGGGCATTAGCGCTTGAAATTAAATTGACCTTATACACATCTATTACGTTCGCTTTTCTTGTTGGTCCATATATGGACCAGTCCCGGAGCGAAAAGGTTAATAGGACAAAACCTGAACTTTCATTTATAATTTTAAATGTAAAATCAGAAATAATACCTTATTAGCAGTCTTCAAACAATAAAAGTAAATATTGACATTTCGGTGATTTTTAATAATTTGAACATTCCTAAGCACTTTTGACAATTTTATTAATTTGCCTTAATTTTTGACAGCGTTATTAGTTGATATGGATGATGAATAGAAGTTTCTATTAATTTTGAAAAAATTCTTAACATATTTTAAATTAGATTGACTTATTGATTTTTAGACAATTGCCAACTATATTAGACTTTTCTACCATCAACAGCTCTAAATTTTCACAATCTTATCAACCTACTACACCTTTTGACAACTTTATTAACATTTACTTAAATTTGAAGTTTTATCAACATTTGCTACTAATTGCCATTGTTCGAGTATTTTATCAATTTTTATTGTTTATACTTTAATAGTTTCGACTTTCGTCATCCGTTATCAGGTTTCAATAACTTTTGTAAGTCATGACTGATAATGAATTTTATAAAAGGGATGGAAATTTCATTAACTTTTGCTAAACAGAGCAAAGAATTAAGGTATGACGGAATTTGTGAATTGGTGTCACATTATTCATGTTGACTGTTTCATCGTTTCTTTTTATAAATTTTTGCATTTATACAAACTTTTATATATAAATGTTAAAAGTTATTTTATTTTTGTTTTTTATATGGCAGATCATTAACGGAAATGAATAGAATATCGAAAATGTATTCTACAGTTCACAATTTTCAATATAAATTGTAAAATATATTATTTCTTATTACCCTGGTAGAAATGATGTCCATTTTTCTTAGATAATAATTAATTATTAGGCAAATATATTGGTTAAAAATTGTATATATCAAAAATATCCACGAAATGT
>JAPYZR010004631.1:0-12244 GCA_030522945.1 Trichopria nigra | reverse complement strand
CTGCAACCCAAAAGTCGGAGCTTACTCCGAATCACATGTTCGAAGTCCACAAACTTATTCATCAAACGAAAATGGTATAAAAACGCAACTTCTGTTGATTAACAACAATTCGAGTTCTCCTTAAAGCCCTTCAGCATTTACATATCGTATAAATATTGATCCTACCTTTCGGTATTGTTAACTTTTAGGACCTTTACAAAGTATTCCTAACAGGTCCCCGTCTCATGCGGTTGTATCCGACTTTTTACAGGAGTACCCCCATTTGGGTGTGCAATGGCGTAAGGAAACTGCAAAAAAAACCTGCGCCGGGTACCGCAAATAATGTGCATCGATTCAGTCCTCAATACAATTTCTCAAAATAAATATTTCACACACAATAATTTTTTATATGTAATATAGGATAATATAATATACATAATAATTGTAGAGTAATTTAGCGAAGCAGATAATATGCGTATATTTTGTTTATTTTTATTTTTATATTTCATGTATATTATTTATGTATTATTAAATTTATTCAAATAAAAATTAATGTATACTCAGTCTCATTTGTAAGGCGCGTCATGAATATAGCTTGGTATTGTTATATTCGTATATACTTGTATTCCGCGTATCCGGAAGTTCATTATTTTATGATATTATTTTGGGTACGTGTCAAGGTGTACTTCGTTTCGCAAGGAGTCATTAAAAATATCCAGCTTTATATTGGGAAATGACGTAAATGTAGTGGTCAGCCGTTACATTAAAAACGTACATAAAATGAGAGAAATTAATAAAAATTACAAATTTATTAATTCAATTATCTTTCGCCTCTTTTGTTAAAACTACTTTATTATTTATTTTTATGTTGGCTTTTTTTATTTATTGGTTTATTTATTTATTTTTGTTAGCTTGCTGTTTTAAAAAGTAACCATTTTTTAATTAGAATGATTTGTATGGTGAAAATTTATTTCAAACATATAACACAACATAATATATTTTCCATAACACTTTAGAAAAAAATATATAATTTCGTAATCATTTTGGGAATTGAATGCTGTCGTGTAGAATTACTCAGCCAGAATTCCAATTTTGAAAAAAAAGAAAACATTTGAAAAATCCTTAATTTACACTTTGTTATACTTGCTACGTTAGGTCGGCAACTTTTCTACTTTTGAAGCCCTTTAAGGCGAATTTTCATACAGCGTAAGTTAACGATAAACCCAGTAAAGGAAGAAGTGTCGAAGTACAAAGTACAAGACATAGGATTAAGAATGATAAAGAATTAGTATTCATATTAGTCTATTTTTATATATATTTTATTTTATATATCATATACTATTTTTATAACAAAATTAAACGACTTTATTTCCACATTTTATACATGCCCATAACATGAAAAAGTTATTCTCGATTTGATATTTTTAATTAATAATTAATTAATTATACTGCAATAACAACGATGCATTAATGTAAATTAGACTTTGATAAGTAAATTTTACATCAATTGATTTATTCGTATTTATTTATTTATTTATTTAGTGTTATATTTGAAAAGCATATCGCAAACATATTGCAGGAAATTAATGTAAAGATCATTAAAATAAATTAAACATTCACCGGCTAATGTAAATAGAAGTAACAACCTCAAAAAGATAAAAAACACGAATAAAGCCCAATATTTCAATTATCAATCTCTGCGCTCTGGTAGAAATTAATCGTGGCGCTATATCGATTCTGTCCAGATATAATAATTACTGATTCTAGACTATGGAAAACTGTGTAGTCCCAATATTCGCAGGTAGACGCCTATAATATATATTGTATAGGGCTAAGATAACAATCTACGTACAGGATCTAAACAGAATCTGTCCAGTTTTTACTTTGTTGCTAAAAGATGAGAAAGATATTTTCGAAGATTATTCGTCGATTTGTTATAGAGAAATGCAACATTTCTTTAGTTTTTTACTATACCATGTTATTTCGAAAATGACGTTCCATCAATGTTTGAATAGTTCCACAGAATTCTCCGACACTTGTTTGTCCAATTACAAATTAATACAAAAACGCCTACATATTGTATACGCTGATTAAAAGTACTCAAATTTCGAAACACCTCTTTATTCAAATAGAGGGCACAGTTCATCAAAAATGTATTTTATAATCGAACGAATAAAAAAAAATCGTTCTTTCATTCAATTCTATTATTTATAAGAACAAAACGTATGTATTCGATGAAGCTTTTAGTGATGATAATCCTTTTCGTTCCAGGGATTATTTATCGAGACTTGAAGCTCGATAACGTGCTGCTGGATCACGAGGGTCACGTGAAGCTTACCGATTACGGGATGTGCAAGGAGGGCGTGCGGGAAGGTGACACGACCGCGACGTTCTGCGGCACGCCGAATTACATTGCTCCGGAGATCTTGCGTGGAGAGGACTACGGCTTTTCCGTGGACTGGTGGGCACTAGGCGTCCTCCTCTACGAGATGCTTGCCGGTAGGAGTCCCTTCGACATTGCCGGTGCCTCCGAGAATCCCGATCAAAACACCGAGGATTACCTGTTCCAAGTCATCCTGCAGAAGACGATCCGTATTCCGCGATCACTCTCGGTTAAGGCAGCTTCCGTGCTGAAGGGCTTCCTCTGCAAGGATCCCACCGAGAGGCTGGGCTGCGGCCGGAGTCCCACCGCCTTCCTCGACATCGTCTCGCACCCCTTCTTCAAGGCGATCGATTGGGAAATGGTGAGTGACACGCAGTCGCGCACGACTCTACGATTCTTCTCTCATGGTGTTGTCACCGGCCGGTGCTTATCTGTAAGATTATGCATTCGCGAACGAACGACAGGGAATTAAGGCAAAAGAATCTTTTTGTTTTTCTTTCTCTCATTATATAATCATATATATTTAGATTTTTAGTTTACACGATGGATATACGTGGGATTTACGTTGGTAGACTATAGGTATTGTTTGAGAATACAACTATATAAACAATAACGAGGTGTGCTTATATACGCCCATCGCACTTTTACTTGGTCGATGAGGCGAGCGACTGAAATCCGCCATATTGTATAATTTAATATGCGAAATAGACGGGGGCGAAACATATTTCTATAGCGAGTATACAAAGTGACGGCTTTTCTCGGCAGAATTTGATGGAAATCGCGGCGAGTTAAATGCTCGCTACTTTCTCCGCGCTTTGTAAATGCATGACTTGGTGGAGTATCAAAACGAATTTATAGTCATTACTTAATTTTACTTAATTTTAGCCAGGTAAAAAAGCATAAAAATTGAAAAGGAAAACCTAATCGATTTTCCAAAAATAAATTTTTAAGATACTTTTATAAATAGACACATTTAAGTCAAATTTCAAGCTTAATAGGCGTAAGTGATGTGATTAAACGTATAAAATGTATTGTTAAAGTATGAATATTATGGATATACAATTTCAAGGACATTCAATTCAGTCCACGTAACGTCCCTACGGAAAATTCCCATATGGGCATTTTCAGTGGGAGCTATATTTTTTTTACATTTTATTAACATTTTTTTGTCTACTATTTAATATTTATTTTTTTTTAATTATTTTACACGAATAGAGCCTATTTTCATGAAACTATATCCGTATATAGTTTCAAATGATCGCATCGCATCGAAAATCGAAACGAATACATTTCAATAATTCGCTTTCACAATATCGCGGTTCGAAAATTTCAGTAAATAACATTTATCGAGGGTTTCCCGTCCATTGTTGGCCCCTATCTCTCTTTTGTCATCGCGTCATATGTATGTTTCAGCTGGAGCAGAAGCAGGTCACGCCGCCTTACAAGCCGCGCTTGGATTCCGATCGCGACTTGGCAAACTTCCCGCCCGAATTCACGGACGAGCCGGTGCACCTAACGCCCGATGATCCGTAAGTTACTGCTTTTTCTTGTTCTCTACTTATTTTTATGCGCCGATCACCTTATCGGAAGCATCGCGGATGAAAAGTTGGATGAGACGTTGCAAAACCGCCGGAACTTACCGCTAATGGCGAAACGGCCGTTCGTCGCAGACGATAGGAAGGTTTTTCCGAAAGTTCTTCAAAATGACCGCGATCAACTTTCCCGTGCAACCATACTAGTAAGGGATATGGCTGTCATTTTTCCACTAAAGAAAATTCCACTTATTTCTTTATTCTTTTATTTCATTCTTCCCAGCCAAGGAGGAAAAAGCATTTCATCTTTGAGAAATAGAATTGAAACTGATATGATGTATTAATACTTGGATCATTTTTGCAGGAGGGTCATCGACAAAATTGACCAGAGCGAATTTGAAGGCTTCGAATACGTGAACCCGCTGCTCATGTCCCTGGAGGACTGCGTGTGACAAGAGCAGTTAGTCGTTGTCCAACATCATTTAATGCACCAGCAGCAGCACCAGCAGATGCACCAATGTTACATGTACGAGCTGCAGGACAGGCTCGCGATGCTACAGTTTGACTCGATCAGCTCGGACATGAGCTCGTCGGACGGCTACGGTCGTCCCGACAATCTCCTGATGCTGGGGTATCCGCTCGTCGCCACCGAGAACGACAATAACTACAACGAGTATCGGTTGGCGCCGCCCCTACCCTTCGGCTACGAGAGTCCGATCTATTCCAGGCCGCACAGCTATTCCGACGTCGGCTACGAAACGACGACGATGACGACGACGACGACCGCCCTGGCGACGACGGCGAACAACAACAACAACGCGATCCTATCCACCGGCTACGACGAGAACGACTACGACGACGTGGAGGAAGAGAGCCCGAAAAAGGGCCTACTTAAGCAAATGTTTTGCCTTCCGCTGAATTAGCCGGCCATATATACACGGTCAGACGGATTTTATCGGGAATTGAATTTCAGAAATCTCAAACGAATGACTTAAAATGGAGGGCCAAAAGGTTCGCGGGGCCGACACCGGAATAACTGATCGGTTATCGTTTATCGATACGTGAAAAACTAACGCAATCAGTAACAACTAATGAAAAGTATAATTGCAGCACTATATATTTATAAACGTCGTCGATAATCGTCGCGCAGCTTCGCCCCAAGAAATTGACTGACACTGTCTGACCGTAATTATATACACGTGGCAATTGTCTTTTGCGATTCGTTTCTCTTCTACATAAATTTTACAAGTCGGCGGTAGCGATAATACGCGCGAATCGAGCTCTTTAATGCCGCTCGTGGTTCGTTTGCACGATTTCATTCATCGCCATTCGTCACTCACATTCCTAACTTTGGACGAGGTATCCTTACGAATTTGTACCTTTCGGTCGTGGGGTGATCTAAAGCGTCAGTATTTGCATTATGTATTTTTTTAAAATTATTCGTCTTTGTATTTAAATACACATTCCACGTTATGTCATTCGACAAATGTATCTTCACAATCGGCGTGGCGTCGTAAGAATTGCTTTATGAATAATGTTGCCGTTCCGAAATGGAGTGGAAGCGTATAGTCATTTTCGCTATTGAAATTGCTAGATGGTCAGACAATTTCAGTCGATTTCAATCTTCCTAAGCGGAGTCGGGGAAATTTTATTATGACGCGTTTCTTTTCGTTACGTCGATTAATTAAAAGTAAACAATAACGTATGCAAGATTCGAGGTGTCACGTCAGGAACAGCGAGGACTGGTAGAAAGGTTTAAATAAAAACAAAGAAAATCAAACCCTATATACAATTCTACTTTACCCTAGTATAAAGTGACAGGAACTGTTTAGAAAAAAAAAGAAAGAAAACTTTTAAATCTTTTTGACGGTCGGCTGTTCTATCGCCGAAGACCCACAATTCTACATACGTCTTCAGTTTAATTAAAGCATTGCTATTTAACGATTATAGTAAAGAATTTTTGCTTTTCGAACGAAGTAGTTCCATTTTCGGGCATTTTCGGAATTCGCGGGAAAAATGTCGAATTTCTGCTCACTTTAGGATGTGATTATCATAAATCAGCAGTAAAAAAATATCGGCTTACTATTGCAGGGCTATATCTGAATTGATCGATGCGAAACTATCTACATCCAATGTAACGTTCACAATTCTCGGAGCGACTTGGGTGTTGGCAGTTTTTCAGCAGTTTCCTATAATAATATAGTTGAGTAGTTCTTATTTTTTACCTTTTGACGTTCAGAATCGTTATTGTAAAATTTGAGATTTTATCCTCCTTAGTTATATTTGGCGCGGATACAAAATGAAGGAAGTTTTATATGAAACGGCGATGATTCAACAGGTGAGATACATCTTTGCGTAAAGTATATAACGATTGACAAAAGTTTTCACGTTCCTAAGAAGATTAAAAACCGATGATTAAAATCAATTCTTCAAATTTATTAAATCTCTAATTTTGCAATAAGTTGTAGACGATGAAAGAAAAAAAAAAAAAAAAAAAAAAGGAAAAACGGAAAAAAAAGAAACATACAAATTGAATAGAAATAGGGATATATTATTCGTTGAAAACAAGACGCGCCTATACTCGATTGATGATAATTTCGTTGCTGGCGTTACTTAAGTATTCGGTCTCAATCGAGCAAGAGCAATATTTTACGTATATGCAATGCATGATATCGATTCTTCAAACTCGTTGTTCGAAGAACACATTGATTTGACATTAGGTACGTTTATATGTCCACGTGTACATAGAGAGAAAGTACTGATAAATTCCAAGAACGAGTTAATCAGGTGACATCGCGGATCTAGGAGGGATCTGTAGCTACATTGTAACATAATGAAGTAAAATTAGTTATAATTAATAGAGTGAAGTACGTAAGATACATATTAGATATGCGTAGGGACAAAGATTCGAATCACCGGTAACGGCGCATTGGCGTGCGTTTCTCGGTCGTAACATTAATCGAACTTGACGAAATCCGTAATTGGTAACTATATACACGCGCCGTTATAGAGCCAAAGGTTACGCAGAATTTCGAGCGTCGACGGAGCAAGGCGAGGAGAATAAGTAAAATATAATAACGGCCCTGAAGTTCGTCGTACGTTTTGTACGGTGAGCCGTGCGTTTCTATATGAATTATAGCATTTACGAAAGTGCGAAGTTTTTCCATCCAATGTTCCACGACGTCGGGAATTAGTATATCGTATTAAAAGAAACGGTTTGCAGTCGGACAAGATGATTATTCTAAAGGGTTTTTAAGCGCGAGGTCCCGTTCGGTTTTAAACGTAAGACTTACGAATTGAGAGAATTTTGTACAAATGGTTACTACACTCGCGAGAACACTCTCAAGACGTGCGATTTTGAGATTACGCGCAGACTTTCGTAACAGTGTTTGGTAAATATGTATTCATCTGTAATTGACCGCGTTCGAGCACTGTTCCTCCAGCATTGAGACTTGTCGGACAAAGATGCAACCTGACCTCAAAATCGTTATTACACAATATACACAAACTATACATAAACTATACATATATATATATATACTATATTCTAAAAATAATTACGTTGAAAGGAAAAGCATTCCCGTATTATTTTCTCAGCATTTGTCGCGCATTGCATTTAATTGTTGCGCAGCGATGAGAACGAGGCGTAGAGAAAGAAAAAAACACACATGGAATAAACGCTTACGCATATATACCTTCCATTTCTTAGCCCTGTACCGAACATACACAATCAAAACACAGAAGGCGTTAATTACGCCAGTGCATTCATATTCGCAATAGCATAAACGTTTCTGCAGTCGTTCCCTACACTGGTGTTAATGAAGCGAAGCAAAAGAGATACGCGAGAGTCGAAGAATTGAATATGGTATCAAAGCGTTACTGGAAAACGTGGCCGTTAATAGTATTTTTATAAAGTCTAACTTGTGTTTCAATAATTGGAATGACAGATATTATACTAGAGATCGTTTATCGTTAGAACAATCGTCACGAACGTAGCAGGAGTCTGTGCAGAATAACGAGTCGAGCGAAGCGAGAATCGATGGAACAGGTTCCTCGGTGCGATATATAATAGGATATAGTTACAGGCTACGTAACTGCAAAGAAAAACATATTTACTTATATAAATATATATACGATAATCTGTAAATAATTGCCTAAGACTTAAGGATGAATAGAGGATGGTTATATAAATATTATCGATTCGCTGCCAGACTAGCGAGTGATGCGTTAAACGATATTTGTCGTAGGATATATATTTTAAAGATGAGGAGGAACGTAAAGAGCAGGTATTGAAATTATCGAAACTAATATTGTCGCTGAATGAAGCGAGCAGCAGATGAAAGAGTTTGACAAAAGCGAAATGTACGTGTACATAGGTAAAATCGACGCGGAGAATGTTGACTTAGGGATGACACAATTTACCAATCGATTCTAAAACTTGCCGATATAGTATACCGCAAGGCAGCGAAGGGTTTTTTTTTGTCGCAAAGACCCGACGGATTCGTAAGCCAATTTTAATATTATGTATATCTATACCCTAACAACTCACACATATACCGACCCAGACCATCGAACAAGCGACCGAACTAAATATATATACGAGAGAGCAGCTTTTCGTTCGACTATCGAGTCAATTAAACGGTTATCCGCATCTTCCCACGTAGAGTCTTCCACTGAATGAGATTTTTTACACCTTTCCGCGTGCCACATTTATTTGCATATATATATTTCTTTCGTTTACGATAAGCGAGGTACGTACGCACGTTTCGATCACGGAGCGCGTATATATCGCGAAACTCTATTGGTGAGATAATTATATTCCTGCTTGATGATCCGCCAAACAATCTTCTTTTTTCAATCTTGATCCGAAGCCTATATATAGAGTACCTTCGAGAGGTCGTTTTGTTGGTGAGATCTGGGAGTAGCATTACACACAAAAGGAAGCTTTTTACAAATCACGAGTATAAGTTCAATGACAACGGCCAGAAGGATAGAAATGATGCCAAGAATATACCTTATATATGCATTTACCGTTGCATGATTAAGTGATGGTTTAATATTTAGGTGACACTGTAATAAACGGTATGTAACTCTTTAAAAAAAAAAGAAACAAAAAAATATTTCGTTCGAATAGACAAATAAATATATATGTAGATAGACGAGTAAAGCCGTAATGAATTTGGTATGAATTTTACAAGTGCACTTGTGCATTTTCATTTGTATCCTTTTGGCCCAAGGTTTATCAAGATGATGAACCAAACTGTTGCATCGCCGCATCGCAGCATTGATTTACCTGACGACGATCATTCATTTGTATTATCAAAAATTAATCAAGTCATCGTGTATTACTTTGTACATCACCATGCAAATGCGTATTTACTTTTCAGAGAAATAAACACTTTAGCAAAAAGATAATTCCGATATTGTTATTACTACGACCTAATATATACACCGCGGCAGGTTGCTGAAGAGTATACATTTATTGAATTTCTCTCAATTTTATATATTTAAAATAATTCATTTTTTCATTAATTTATGGCAATTTGATGAAACTTTTAACTTTCATTACGTATATGATGCCGCAATTCCTTCAAGTGCTTTATACACACATTAGAAAAGTTACCAGGGCGAATTTTCGTAACGGAGGCTATTATCGATTGAAAATCGAAGACTTTTGAAATTCGATTGTACATTTTAAAAATAGAATTTACGTTTTTTTTTTATTGATACTGGCGGGGGCCTTCCACTAGTTAAAAAATTACGAGATGAAGTCCCCTGATGTAAGGCTTAGGTTGCCTACGACTATTGGGATCTGACATTTTGAGTAGCGCCGCTATTTGTCAAATAAATAAAATAAATATATAACTACTCAAACCTTAATGGCACATTTAAAAACAAATTTAATTATTACTTAAAAATATTGGTCTTAATATTTAATATTGGTTTTATTATGAAATAAATTAATATTTATAAGCATTTTCATTCAAAATAAAAAAATCTTCATAGGCTTACAATATTAAAATGTTTAAAATCAAGTTTTTCATCGCCATTTTCGTTAGGTGTACATATATTGGTTACGCCCCCACATGTCAGATCCCAATATGTCCAAAGCGACGATTTGTTTGGCATTAGCGCGTGACGTGCGGTATATATAGTATATACCAAGAGAATTATAATTCTTGAAAATGACATGTAATTATAATACACGATTATAAATGTAAATTTGTAAGTTATTTCTAGTGATAAAAATAATATTTCTGGTGATTTTAAATTAGTAGATTATATAATATATCCAAGCAAACGGAAATGGATTTAAGTAGATTCAAATGGATTCAAAATTTGAATGCCTTTTTATTCATTTGTATTCTGATTTTAAAACCCTTAAAATGGATGAAAATGGATTGAAGTTATTTGTGCAAATTAATTATTGATTTGTATTCGCTAAGATTATTTCATATTTTTTATTTAAATGCGGCTGAGACAATATATAGTTAGTTTTTGTTCCTGTTAACTAAAAAATATGAAATAATCTTACCCAATACAAATCAATTATATAAATATATATATAATTATATAATTACATAGAAATATATCATTGCGTAATTATATAAATTGTATAAATTTTATATAAATTTTTTATTCAAATGCGGCTGAGGCAATGGTTAATTTTTATAATAACTGGCAGGAATAAAAACTAACTTTTACCTCCATATATTTGCCATATATGTGATATACCTTATTGTACTATAAGGGTGCTCAGTATATATATATATATATATATATAGTGACACTATATTATGTGGTGGATGTCAAACTGTACTGCGCACTACTAGTTTTCAGTACAACATTTCTACAATCATAGTACATACAATATGTATAGGACAAACAAAAAGATAAATACAAACACGAATCAAAGAACATAAAAATGGTTTGAAAAAAGACAATGTATATAACTATAATCACACGTTTACTATACTTGATGTAATTTATTGATTTCGCCAATTTTAAAATTTTAGATAAAGAAATAATAAGTTAAAAAAACAAAAAATATACGGTTATAATTTCAGAAATGATGTATATAGTAGATAAATTTGAATGCTGTATATATTTTGCTTTAATTTTAAACATGCGCCAAACCTAAAATTCATTGTAGTTCTTATATGATACGTCTGATTGTTTATTTTCTATTTGCACCAACACACCGTCGGTACACGTGTATATAATGTCGAACTATATATATAATTACTGTGTAAACGTCTCTGCGTCAACACGTATCTGTATAGTGTTCAAGTTTTCATTTTAGTTTTATTATCTGCTATATATATAGATCATCAATTATTAATTTAGTTTTTAATTAATAATGCCAAAGGTCAAAGGTGGAAAGAGAGCAAAAAAGATAGCAAAAAAGACAGCAAGGTATGTCTCCACTTTTTTCGACAACTCACCGGAAAATTGCCGAAAATATTCCGATTTCAGCAATTTTCCGGTGTGTTGTCGAAAAAAGCGGTCATACCTTGCTGTTTTACTATCAGGGGTTGTTCAATCTTTTGATAGGGAGCAAAAAACAATTCAGCTTTCTGATTCTGATGGTGACGACAACACTCCAAGTAAGTTGATTGATATGATATAAATTAATTTATTTCGTATATATATATTATGTATACAGAATTAGTATTCGAATCCATTCAATTGAATTCATAATTGTATCTAAAATGAATCCTTGTATCCAAAAATTATGCTCGACGCGCTGAATCCCGCCGAATCCAGAAAAGAGTATTTTCGTATATTAATCCCGCGAAGAATCAACTTTAATCAGAAAATAAATGAAGGTAATATAATATGAAACCAGTCCGCGCGAATCCCCTGCAATCCAAAAATAAATAATGTCAAAAATTTATTAACGCTGAATGCTTCGGAATCCAAAAAGGCTAACTCAAAACCAATCTGTGTGGAATCGAAAAATAATAACGAAAATAAATAATCCTGAATGCCTCGGAATTTAAAAAGGCGAATTTAATCTAGTATTTGTAAATCCACGGTGTTAATGATCGGGTAGGAGTTGCAATAATAAATCATGTATGTTTAAAATATAACGACAAAGATTTTTATTTGTCGTGACGAAGATGCGCGACGAGGACCGGCAAAGAACCTTTTCGTTTTCGAAGGCGAAAGTGCGAATATGTGTCGGCAGCCAGGAGTCTCTCAAATTTATATCTTGCTGTTGCTAAGGTAAATAACAGCGGTCGTTAAAGGACAACTTTCTTCTGTTTCCGAAAGCAAATCATGTAGCGATATTTTAATATTTATATATTATTTGTATTTAATTTAATAATTTAGGAAGCGTTGGGAA